>PVJI01014574.1:0-43514 GCA_004026765.1 Micronycteris hirsuta
AGGGAAATGGAGGTTCAGGAGGGCAATCAGGCAGGACATCACTGAATAAATATTGAGGAAAGAAAAATGAAAGGCAGTAAACTGTGAGAACTGAGAACTGATGCAGTACTTTGACAGCTTCATTTGATACGTACAGTATTTTAAGGCACACTTTTGCCCGTGTTAGGTTGTAATACCAGCAGATGAGCACCTATGGTTTAATACTCACCCTTTTATATATTTATGTTGCTTGCTTGGCTCCTGAAGATTTGATATTGCAACTCTGAATCTGAATTTAAATAAAAAATGCAATGGTGCATTTTAGAAAGTAGGTCAAGAATAACATATTCTTTCGGGTACAAAGGCTGCCTGGTTCATGGGACTGGTTGATGCGATGGTTTGTGAGGGGCTCAGTGGATTAGAAAGCAGTGTGCACGTGGAGGCTGAAACCTCCTCAGCGAGCCTGTGCAGAGCAGCCTGTCTACTAGAGTGAGGTCAGCGTGGTGTTCGGCATGTGCTTCATGTCCCTAGAAGGATCAGAGCTGTAACAACACAACACATTTCTTAAAGCTGACTCTGGAAGGAGAAACTGTCATCCTAATCATGTCACAGAAATTGGGGACTGGGCTGATCACCAAAGCCATCAGGTAGTGGTGAGTTTTGAATTTGATCATCTTTACATCTCAGCTTTGGGCACTTGAGATATCCCTTTACATGGTCTAGAAACACACTGGGAACAAAGGTATCCCACTTATCTGAGGGAAGAAGAAAATCTTTGTAGTCTTAGCTACCTACATTTTGCAGACTCTGCTTCCATATACTGTGGGACAGTGTGTGTAGATATTTTTTTGCAAACAATAACAACTGAGTTCACTAGGATCAACCACATTTTTCTTGATCTACAGACTCACATTAAATATCATCCTCTTTGAAGTTGTGGGTATCTTCTACCCCTACTAATCACTTTATTCCTCTTACAGTTTTTCAACTCATTTGTCTGAGAACATTAAGCTTGTAATAAACACACTCTGACTTTCTCTAAACTTAGAACCCCCTGCTAATCTAAAAAATTAGAAAATTGGCAGGAGAGGCTGATAGAAATTATTCTATTTCCAGTGATAGACAGTATGAGCCAGCCCTTACATAGCATTTACCACGCACCTACCACTGCTGGAAGTGGTTTACATACGACACCTCTCTCAATCCTTAAAACAGCTCTATCCCCAACTTCCTACCACTATTCCTGTTTTACAGGAAACTGAAGTGCAGACGTAAGGTATCCAAGGTGGCACAGATAGTAAGTGACAAGGCTGGAATTTAAACCTGGGTTGTCTGCCTCTTGAGCTCCTACTTTTGACCATTATGCTGTACCTCTTCCCTAGGTCAGAGGTGGGAAACACAAGGCCCACGGGCCGAATCTGGCCCTCCACCTTGTTTTATCTGGCCTGGCACCTTGTTTCTACCCAGTAGCAGTGCCAAACTCCTTGCCCCTAGTTAAGGAGTAGTTACATTTATACAGTCCTAAAATTATATTCAGCCCTTTGAAGGCAACTGCGAGACTGATGTGGCCCCTGGTGAAAATGAGTTTGATACCCCTGCCCTAGGTAAACCAGGTAAATCACCCACAAATTTCTACTTAGTGTCCTTACTCAGGCTCCTCTATTTCTATAATATCTTTCTTCAATGCCTCTACCTGCCAAGGTCAAGTTCAATTTTCACCTTCTCTGTAAAGTCTTACCTAATTTCTCCTAGCCTCCATTCTTTTGCCTCCCCTTGTCATGACACTTATCATTTGGTGTTCCTGTCACTTTATACTCATCTCTGTCCTCTGAAGTATAGTTAGCACTTTCAGGGAGAGGAATATCATATAATTTTTTTATATTCATAGATATACAGTGTCTAGGAGAATGCAATATACATAGTGAGCACTCATTACATATTGTGTTGGACATGAATGAATGAAGATATCTGGAGATGCTTGCCGATTAATAAGAGTAAGTTTTAAGTCTCTTTTAACTGTTCTATTTAGTGCCAGTCTCTGGTATAATGGAAAGTATTGTCATTAGATATTTGTTTTGATGACTCTAGACATATGGATCCCTGTTTACTTTTAAGCATTATTGTAATGAGAGAATGGATAACCTTAGGTGAGTTTAGGTAGCTTCTTTGATCTTGAGTCTGTTGTTTCTGAATCTTAATTAGCTATTGTTCTCAGTAAATCAGCAATAGCCTGTGGGTTATTAAAAAAGAGAATAAATGGTTTGGTGTAGCTGCTTTATGAATCTCACGGAGTGCATCTACATTTCTCATATTTCATTAGATGTCATTATTTTCTGGTAATTGCTTAACCTGAACTAATGACATTATACACACAATGTGTAAGACCTCATCCGTAGATGTTTCTCTGCACACTTACAGCATGAGACTTCTTTTAATTATTTTCTCTGCAGAGTACTCACCATTTTCTCTGCTATTGCTCTGAGTATTCAGGATTGAACAAATCAATTATTAGAAAGTAAGCATGTTTCTTTTTGTGCATTGCCTGGAAGTCTCAACAATCTCATTATTTGAGGAGTGACTTGTAGAAATATTTAACTCATCCTGTTTGACAGATGTCGCGTGTTCTACAAGAATAATGAACATGATCTACAGTACTGAGAAGTCTGCATTTGAGATGGTTTTACTCTGACTTCAACACAACCTGCAGTGAGAGGATTCAGTTTGAATCCTAGCCATGTTTTGGCTCAAAAGTGTTGAATTGTTTGACCTTGATAACAAGCTCTACAGAATACATTTATAAGGTAAAGGAAAGAATGATTTACATCAGGTCAAAGTTAAGTGCAGTTGGTATTTCCTTAAAAATCCATTCCCTATTATTTTAGCTTATGATAGAATAAATGAACTATTTGGGAGAGAAGGAAGGTCAATGCCATATTCAATTTACTGCCATAGGTGAGCTTCCAATTGGGGACTTAACTTAAAGAGGATTTTAATAAAGAAGAAGAGGTGCCTCATAAATGTCTAATTACTCTTGCCTGTCACATTCTTTTACATTCAAAAATGGAAACCAGACAGAGGCTCAATGAAAAGAGGCTTGGCCTTTATTTGATTTCTTCTGAATCTTATTTTCAAACTTTTTGTACTCCACATTTCCCAAAGCCTCTAAAGCATATGTCTCTATAAGGGCTACAATACTCCGCACCAACACGCATTACTGTGCAGATTGTATCCTGTTGTAATGGCTTTTTTTCTTATACGAAGGCCCTGCTGAAAGATCCCGTAGGACAGAGATTGTGTCCTTCTAAGTTTGTATCTGCAGTACCTAGCACAGAGCCTGGGCCATAGTAGCTAGTAGAAAGTAACTACTGAATTAATTCATTAATGATAATAATAATGTCACATTCATGGTAATAAGTACAATTTTAACGGCTAATTCCTTTCTGCAAAATGTAAGAATTCCAGCTCCTAGTCATCATGTTTTTTTTCTATTGTCTCCACCATGACTCAACTGATGCCCATGTCAGGGCATGTTTTTCAGTTCTCCCTGAAGTCACTTCCTTCATGTAGTAATATCAGCCTGTGTTTCTAAGGACAGTCACAGTGCTGAAGACATGCCATGTCTCTTGTGGAAGTGGGGAGACTATCTCTTTGCTCCACTTTGCTATCTTGGCATTAAAGGTAAAAGGAAACATTTCACATCTTTCACAAAGTATCCTCACAACTCACCAAGTTTCTTATAAGAAGAGTCTTAATCCCTACCTGACGCTCCTCTCTCTCTCCACGGATCTATGTCCGTGGTTCCTGGCGGGGTACTAATATCTGGTTCCAGTCCCATACCCCACGCTGCCTTCTTATCCTGACCTCACTCAGGCATCAACTTACATATTTCACTTTTTCTTCGTCACCAAATGGAATATTATTTCCTTGTCGGTAACCTTTCTTCTATCTATCTTCCTTCTTTCATTCATGCAGCCATTTATTCAATGGATAGTTTCTGGATCAATATTATGTACCAAGCACTATAATAAAGTCTGAGGATACATTGAAGAACAAAGTAGATGAAATTCCTAATGCATGGAGCTTAGAGTTCTATTCACCAGTAGAAGCCCAGATAGGCTTTAATTCCACTTAAGACCTAACTCAGATCCATGCTAGGTCCTAAAATATGGCACTTGTTTTTGTCTCTCTTTCTGAGACCTTAGCACCCAGGAAACTTTCTTTCTATGTATGTTTTGCTTAATTAGGTCAGGCATTTACTATGCAGTTTGAGGATCTGTGAACACATTAGAAATAGGCAGAGAATAACAAGAAATGAAACTGATTATATGAACCTTCTTTTAGGCAAAGGAGACAAAAAGAAAGAAGTGTATAGGGAGATGAGAAAGACACTCTTTAATTATGATTAGGAATAATCATCTCCTGAAAATTCCCATCCAGTATGGAAAATAGAGGCAGCATCTGTTAGGAACCCAGGAGACAGTGAAGAACTGGTATCTGGAAAAAAAAAAAGACTAACAGAAGGAGCTGGGCCTCAGAGGTCAGCTCCAAGCAAAGATGGTCTCCTAATGGAAGGGTTGATGAAGTCTGTTGTTCAAGAATGTACAGAGTCACCAGTTGATGAGCCCTTTGAAAAAGGAGATACACTTAATAAAATGAATATAAAGTTTTTGCAAACAAAGCCCAAATTCCTGAAATATTTTCTTTAAGGTTACTTGAAAGCAAGGTGACCTCTTTGCCAACAGTCTCAGTCAATCATGGAGAGATGCCATTTTTGAAGAGTGACTCATCAGAAGAAAAGTGATTAAGTAGTTGCACACAGTGCAGAGGAAAGAGGATCTCCGATGAGCTGAATGTTCCGTAAGAACTGAATATAGGAGATCCAAAAGAACTTCTTCACAAAAATCCTGTTACAGATGCTACCATCTCTCTTTTTGAAAGCTTCTTACGCAAATGGGAAGATGGAAAGATCCATCATGGAAACTGTAGGAGACAAACCTGAATGACACTAAGTGTTGGATTTTTCCTAACGTTGGCACTTGGAAGCTGTTCAACACACTAATCACTCTGAGAAGTAGGCTATAGCCCAAGGCTGTGAACTATCAGTCAACTTCTTAATGACCTTGTCACCGAAGGGAAGCGTTAGACGGTGCTCAGAGCCAAGGACATTTTATATGCAAATAAAGTATATAATCAAATATAATTACTTATAGGAAATTTCTCAGGATTACGTTCACCCCAGAGAGAATTTTGTTGGTGCTGTTAAAATACTTTGAAACTATAGTATTCTAATACTCATATTATTTCTCAATTTTTGCCTTAAAAAAAGATATAACATAGTTGTTTCTTAATAGAGTGGATGTTAAGAAATAAATAGTACACATAAGTCTTAGGTATCCACCTGGATCAACGTGTGGATCACAGTCCATAAACAAGAGTCAACTACCTGATGGTAATATAAACCTTTTATTGGCTTAGCCAAATGTGAAATGCCAACAAAATAATTTCATTCTTTCTTCCATTGTTCCATATCCACTGAATGGGCTATTTTTTCCATACCTCTGGATGAAAACTTAGATTTATACCGTAGCTTTTTCATCCTATTTAGTTCCTAGAGTTGTCTCATTTCAATAATGAAAATGTCTAGTCATCAATGTCATAGTCAGAACTCTGATCTGTCAATACATGTAGAGTCCCTCTTCTCCTCACAGCTTACGCCGCTTCAGATCTAAAAGCCTCACTGGGGATGAGGAAGTCAGTTAGCTTCTTCACTATCTTTGATTAGATTCTCGTCTTCTAAGTAGCTGAGCTCCTGACCCTTTAAGGTACATCCAAGGAGATAAGGAATCAGGAGAGAAGGATCCTAGCCTCCTGTGGCTGGGTGGGCACCACGTTCATGGGCTTTTCTGCATTTGGGGGAGACTAGAATTGCCTTATTTGCTCAACACCTCTACTGTGCTTCTCAGAGACTTTTCTTGTGGAATAATACAAAAAAGAATACTTGGTCTTTTTCCCAGTTCCTGGCACATAGCTCCTAAAACCTTGGAATTTATGAAGTGATCAGTGTCTTATGCTAATGAGATGACTGATAATTGGAGGCCCCTTGATAGCTTCCGGTTTGGGGCTGGTTGCAGATAGAGCAACCATGATAAGAGGGTGAGGATTTCAGCAGCCCCACCCCCACCATGCTCCTTTCCCACTTCTTCAGGGAGAACGGATCAAGATTGAGTTCAATCATCGGCGGCCAACGATTCAGTCAATCACGCCTACTAACGAAACCTCCATACAAACCCTGAAATGACAGGGTTCAAACAGCTTTCAGATTGGTGAACACGTGGAGATCCTAGAAGGGCACGGATGCTCTATGCCCCGCCCTCCACACTGTCTCCGGCGCATCTGTTCCATTTGACAGTTCCTGGGCTGTAGCCTTTACCATAGAAGGGCAATGGTAAATAAAGTTCTGAGTCATTCTAGTAAATTATTAAATTTGATGAGGGAACTCCTGATTTGTAGTTCATTGGGCAGACCTGTGGGCAGCTTATGTACCCCATTTGCATGCAACACATCTGAAATAGGAGCAGTCTTGAAGGACTGAACCCTTAAACCTGTGGAGTCAGACACTAACTTCAGGTAGCTAGTATAGGGACTGCAGGATATGAAGTTGGCATCAGAGAATTGAAAAGTTGGTTGTTGGTATAAAAAGCTCATCATATTTGGTGTCAGAAGTGATGTCAGGGAAAAAAAAACCTTGTATTTTGTGAATCATTCTAGTGAATTATTAAATTTGATGAGGGAAACGTAGGTGCACACAAGTTTAGGACGGGCCTCCCAATAAATGTAAATTCTATTTCCTTCTTTAGTTTAGACTTGAAGGATATTATGTGAAAGATTCCTTCCAAAACTGACAACCAGTCTCACAAATTTATTTTCCTTTGCTCCTTAGCTTTGTATCAACAGGCCATGGCACCTCATCATGTAAGAATGTCACCTAATATACTGAGTGACATGCTTATGTATCCTGTTTCTTTTTAATTGCTCATCTTCTCATCTCCTGCTTGCTACCCTGTCCCGTCCCTTCCCCAACTAGAATGTGACTTCTGCGAGGCTGTCCCAAGAATTATAATAGTGCCTTGGAACGTAGTAGGCATGCAATAAGCATACCTAAAAACAAGAAATTGTGCATGAGGTACTGTCACGGATTTCGACCCGCAAAATCCGTGGGGGACCGCCCCGATTGCGTGAATCAATCTTACCCAGAGACACGCTTGGAGGTGAGAATCCGGTGGCCACAGGTCTCCTCCACCATCCCCATCTTGGGGAGAAAGACCTCGTGGGTTGCTTAGCCGGGCTTCTATTAGAGACATTAAGACACATTTACATTGGATTGATTATTCATGGGATTAAGCAGAACAGGTGTAGGATTACTCATTAGCAGGGCATCAGGATGTAGATTCACGTCCTGTGGCAGATAGGACCAGGTTAAAGTAATATGCATGGGTCAGCAAGCCAGAACTTTTTAAGATACATCTTTGCCAAATTTCTATTAGAGAATTTCCATCCCACAGACATGATCCACACTTGCTCACAGGGGAATCACATGGAGCTGTGCTCAAAACGTGTAAATTATCAGGACTGCATGTTTACACACGTGTGGAAATCACTGCCACAAGGTACCCCTTTGGCTGGTGAGATTTAATGATGATTTGAATTTATTAATTATATTTTTAGAAGTTTTACAATTATTCTATAGTAAATACATCTATTGTAATAATAAAATAATATAGCGAGTATATAAAATTTTAATGATCTTTCTATGCTTAAGCACTTTCCTATTTCTTGAATAATGAATATCATTGTAAACACTTAATAGATGATGAAATGGGACTGATTCTAGCAGTTTCAGCTTATGAAAGAGTCAGTGGTTCTCACATCCCCCCGGGCCGTTGTGCCCGACACACGCAGGACCATTTCCTGCGTGGACAGGGGGTCGGTGTGTCTGCACCTTAATCGCAAGTACTCTGGCTGGTTTCCCCACGCCCTGCAACCAAGGAGATCACGTAACACAGAGTGCACCTGCCTTGCGCTCAGAACATAGGCAAATGTAATAATCAAATCACGGTTTCTCGTCAAATATGCAATTTGTGCTCAATTCATACCATTAAAAGATGGGCCTCTTCTTTTGAGAGCATTCATGTCAAACAAGGAGTCATTTTAAAAAACTTGTCTTAAAGCACAAGGGTGATAAACTGGACAACCGTGTATAGTGTACTTATTCATAAAAAATAAAATTCTGTGTCTTTGGTGACACGAGAGCTGATGAATGAATATGTCACAGTTAAGAAGACATGACTGTTTGTGTGGGCCTTGGGGGTGAGCAAAGTCATGGCCTCATCTCCCTTTGAATGTCAAGTATAGGCTGCCTTGAAACATCCCAGATTTTGCCACTATTAGACACAACCAATCGTGTGTCTAAGTCAGCTGAGCTTTTCAGTGTTCACCTGTTTGACCATGATAACCTTTCAGAGAATATAGGTGTTTATGATCAACACAACTATTATTTGACTTTAAATATGATGTTTTGTAGACAGAGAACTAGATTAAGTTTTTTCATTTTAGAAACATAGTGCAGAGTTGCCATTGTTCTTAAAACTCTTTTGCATTTTTTAACCACTGGTCATTCAAGAAAATGGAAAAGTATTTTTCAATATGCTTTCTGGGGTATTTCTTAGTGTGCAGGTGAAATGTTTATGTTTCAGTAATTTTAATTCTAGTTTTAATGGGATAATATAATTCAACCTGAATTTAAAACCAAAGCTCCAGCACATTTTAATCATGTGCAAATATTACTTAGTCTCATGTTATTCTAGAAAAAGTATGATATTAACACATTTGCAAGTTTAACACACAAATCACCACCTTTATGAAACTGACTGCACTTTCCTTATTTGAAAGAAGTGTTTCTTCCTTTAAAGCACTGGAATATGTGTCTGGAACTGAACCACATGTAGAGTGGGAAGAAAACAGCAGTTCCCATCCTCAGAGACCTCACGTGCAACAGTCATGAAACACACACATACAAATACATGTATATTTCTCATCACAGAAGTGGGTGAGCATAAAAAAAAAAAAAAAAAAACAATTGGACGTTGTGAGAAAGACCAGTAGGTGGTGTAATTAAGTGCTGAGACCTCTAAGATGGAGCTATTTAAGTATTTCGTCTGATAGGTGTTAGCCTGGCTGAATGTGAACGGACGAGGTAAGCCTGGCATTGCTGCATTTCAGGCTGGAGGCCCCAGGCCCTGAGGCCTGCACCACTCAGCTTGTTTCAATGCAGAGAAAGTCAGAGTGTTGTAGATTCTATGGAGTGGACCTTTTTAGAATGTTCTAGAAATAAATCCATCAAATGCCAGGTTGAGGAACATTGAGGTTGATTGGGTCATCCTTGCCTTGGATGTGTGCCAGTTGCATTTTTTTAAAAAAATATTTTATTGTTATTCTATTACAGTTGTCTCCTTTTCCCCCTTTGCCTTCCTCCACCCAATCCACCCCCGCTCCCACAGTCGATCCCCACCCTGTTGTCCATGTCCATGGGTCATTCATACATGTTCCTTGACTAGTCCCTTCCCCTTCTTTCCACCTTTATTCCCCCACCCCCACTTTTCCCCTCTGGTTGCTGCCAGCCTGTTCCTGGTTTCCCTGCCTCTGGTTCTATTCTGTCATGGTTTCCACCGCAGGAGTCAGGGTGGGTGGAAGTTGATTCAAATCATTGTAAACATGTTCTGTACTTCAGTCACATTTATTAACATTTTCAGTGCTTGGCGATGTCCAAGCACCAATAAAAAATTAATGATAACAACAAAAACTAATAATTATATAGTTTTGATATAGGCCACAATAATATTTGTTGATGTTCCTATAGCCTAACTATATACGATAAGCAGTTATTAGCATTATATTTATTGATTCTTTTGGTCCTTATGTCAAGATTATGAAGCAGTTACTCTTATTATCCCCCTTTTATAGATGAAGAAAATGAGGCACAGAGAAATTTAGGAACTTTGTAAAGGTCACACAGCCTTAGAAAGTAGCAGAGCTTGAACTGAAGCTCACATGTTCTCTTTCCAGTGGCTATGTTCTTAACTGCTTTGCTGTGCTGCAATATGAATTATATTTACAACCCTAAGTTTGAGTGAAAGACAACAACAGAGCTGACTATAATATCGGGAAAAATAAGAACTGGATGGGAGTATAAGTAATAAATTCCATTAATTATGATTTTGAAAATGTGGAGGGTTGGCAGGAGGTTTGGGGTAGTTGGAGAGAAATCTGTTAATACTTTGTATAAATTAAAAAGCTCCCAATAAAAGGAAATTTAAGAAATGGAGTCAACCGAGAACACCTCTGGTCAAGAAGTGTCCTAAATCAAAGTCAGACCTTGTGGTCAAGGTCATACAGCTCTACTGCACTACATGGATGATGAGGCCAGGGTTCATGCCTACCACAAGGCAGACACTGAGTAGTTTTGTTGGAAGATTGGCAGGAACCCCATCTCCTTTCCTGAGAAGTAATTGGGTAATAATGGTGGTACTTAGTCCTGCGTGGGACACCACCCATGTGGGGGCCTGGCATCCTTCATTAACAGCATCAGCAGCATCAGCTATGATGGTCCCCATGACTAGTCTTCACATAGAAATTTACACATAACAAAAGATTTTCTTATGTGTGATATTACTTTAATGCCTGAAAATTGTTTTATTTTGCCATCACTTTTGTAAAAACTATTTTGTCTTTGCCAAAAATAATATATGGCCATCGTGTAAAAAGCTAAGTGGCACAATTAAGCTTATTATTAAAAATAAGGGTCCTCACTCAAGGACTCTTTTGATTTCCATCTCTACAAAAGTAATTCGTTTTAACTCATTTTTTGCTTTTTTTTTGTATTTACACTCATATATCTAACTAATATGCTTACATGGCTCTTTCTTGATTTTCCCACTTTATTTTTCCAAAGATTTTACTTATTTGTTTTTAGAGATACGGAAAGGGAGGGAGAAAGAGAGGGAGAGAAACATCAGTGTGTGGTTGCCTCTCCTGCGCCCCCTACTGGGGACCTGATCTGCAAACCAGGGATGTGCCCTGATTGGGAATCAAACCAGCAACTTTTGATTCGCAGGATGGCACTCAAGCCACTGAGCCACACCAGCCAGGGCCAGATTTTCCCATTTTAAACATTATCCACTCGCTTCTTAGGAGAGAAGATGAGCATTTAACGTTTTAACTTTCTCTCTCTTCCTTCCTCCTACACACATACACACTCTCAGGCATACAGTTCCCCTCTCCCAAGTCTGATAATGCAATTAAATGATGTGCTTAGGTTATAGCAATATCTTTAAATTATTATTAAATTTAAATGTAATTCCCATTTTTTCTATTTATTGTACCATGCGTCATAGCATACGTTATACTCCCGCCCCCTTTCTAAATTTTTTTTTTCCGCAAGTCTGTTTGGAGTAAATAATTGCCTAATTTTTTTAATGACTTAATTTTCTCTGAATATATCACTAATTAATCCCCAAACTTTTGAACACAACTTGAAGGCTGATAGTAATACATCCAAACTCATCAAGCAGCATATCATTTTTTTCCTCCAGAGGGACTCCTTCCTGAAATGCTTTATTCTCATTTGCACTTTCATCCAGCTGATATGTAGACCTGCCACCCGTGGGACCGCTCCTTCACCTCCACCTATGCACTCCCTCCCTTCTGGGTCCATTCCTTTGGTTCCTGAATCTCGTTTCTCCTCTGCATCTCTGTTTGGTGGCAGCACATCCTTCCCTAGTTTCACCCAGAAGAACTGCAGGGAACAGTTTTGGAGATACTGTTTATTTTTCATGACACACTATCATGCTTTCTCAACTTCAGCACCATGGACATTGGGGCCACATAACTTTTTGCTGTGGAAGAAAATCCTGTGCATTGTGGGGTGTTTAGTATCATCCCTGGTCCCTACCTACTACCTAGTGGCACCTCCCTCAGTTGACGTAACTAAAGGTATTTCAAGATACTGTCCCTGGGGGAGCAATGTCAACTCTGATTGAGAATCATCAGGGTTTGTAAACAAATTCACCATTAAATCTCAGTTGTTTGGCCCCGCAAATGTTTGTTCTCATTCATGGTACATGTGAAGTGTGGGTTGCCACAGAGCTCTATTTCTCACACTAATTTATAAAACTATTCAGGAGCCCAGGTGACAGACATGCTACCATATTTTACTGGCACAAGAGCTAAATTCAAATGTCAAAGGAGCTGAGGGACTAGGGAGCAGGGAGGTTTTCACCACCTCGTTTCGGAGCTGACAGACCTGACTTCTTACATTCCATTGGCCAGGATTAGTCACACACCCATTCTTGATTTCAAGGAATAAAAGGAAAAATAGACTCTACCAGTTTTTACAACTCTAAAAAAATCTTCATTTTACTTTTATCTGATTAACACTTAGGCTAGGTTTAGAATTTTCCATAAGAAAGCAGTTTGGTGCTACAGATAGCATTTGGCAGTGGAGAAGCTCCCTCGGAGAGCTGCAGAGCTGCTCAGCAGCAGAACTGAGACCGAACCCACTGTCCGAGTGGTCATGCACCTCTTCCGTTTTCCTCACGGGCACACAGAGAAACTGTTTGCCAGCCTTCCCATACCAGTTGGCTCTGTGGCAGGGTTTCAGCCATCAGAACGGAATGGATGTGGTGCTGCCTGATGCAGAGCAATATGCCATGTACAGCTCTCTCTTCACCTCCTCTCCTCATGGTGAACCCAGAAGCTGGCATGAGAAAAGGGAAAGAGCTTGAGTCTCTAAATGACATCATGAAGCCCTGCTCCAACCTCATTGGACATTAAATGATTAGATTTAAAAGTTTTATGGTGTTAACTCACTGAAATTCCATATCAGTTATTTTACCAGCTAGTGTGATTTCCCCCAATAGAGCACTGGAGACTAGAAGTGAAGTGATGCTATAACAGGAACTTGGAAAAAGTATCTTTAATTTATCAGTTAGAAGGCAAGGGACATGAAACTCATGGCAGAAGTGGGAGCCTGGCCCGTGTTACATGGTGACAAACATTTGGTAGAACTGTTTCAGGTAATAAGCTGGAAGATAGACAATATCTATCTTCCCTAGCACTTAATACTGATGGAGCACGTAAGTGTTAGTGTATTCATACATTATTAGAGATTGGAAGTTGCCAGTTTGCTAACAGAAATGAAAGGATTTAAAAAGAGCCCATAAATAAAAATCTTGAAGGATTAGAAAAACCCATTGTTTCTATACCACACAGAGTAGAAGACGTAATTGAGACATATTTTGAGCAATTAAATTCCATGAAGATCAAGCCTTGGGACAAAGAACAGGTTAAAGATGTGGTGCATTTTAGCCTGATATCCTCAAGGCAAAATTCATTCTATTAAGAGAGAAACAGGAAGTGATAAATTATATAAAACAGATTTGAGAACTATGTTTAGAAAAGAGCTTTTGGATTAAAATTCATAACAAATTAGGCATAGAAGGAATTTAATTCAACATAATAAAAGACATATATAATAAGTCCCCAGCTAACATCATACTAAACTGCAAAAAGCTGAAAGCTTTTCTTCTAAAACCAGGACTAAAAAAAGGACACACGCTCACCACTTCTGCTCAGGATAGTGCTGACAGCCCCCGTTAGAGCAATTAGGCAAGGAAGAACGGCACCCAGACTAGAAAGGAAGAAGTGAAACCATCTCTATTTGCAGGGAAGATGATCTTATATATAGAAAACCTTGAGTACTGCTCTAAAAAACTGTTAGAACTAATAAATTCCATAAAGTTGTAGAATATGAAATCAATGTACAAAAATCAACTGTTTCTGTACACTAACAGCAAACTATCCAAAAAATAAAAGGAATTTAGAAAAAAATTTCATATATAATAGCACCAAAAAATAAAATATTTATGAATAAATTTAACTAAGGAAGTTAAACTGAAAATTATAAACCATTAATGAAAGAAATTGAAGAAAACATGAATAAATGGTGAAATATCCAGTGTATATAGATTAGAAGAATTATATTGTAAAAGTGTATGTTCTACTCAGTGATCGACAGCTACAATGCAATTCCTATCAAAATTCTAATAGCATTTTTCATAAAAATAGAAAAAATCCTAAAATTCATATGATACCACAGAAGATAATGAATAGCAGAAAAAATCTTGAATGAAAAGATCAAAGTTGGAGTCATCCGACTACCTGATTTCAAGATATTCTACAAAGCCCTAGTAATGAATGACACTGAATCAGACCTATAGACCAATGGAACTGACTGGAGAGCCCAGAAATAGTCCAGGCATTTACGGCAAATTGATTTTCAACAAAGATGCTGAGAACACGCTACAGGGAGAGGAAATAAATGCTGTTGGGAAAACCGGTTTTCCACATGCAGAATGAAATCGGACAATTAGCTCACTCCATACACCACACTCACTCAAAATGAATTGAAGAGTTAAGTGTAAGATCTGAAGCCATAAACTGTTGGAATAAAACAAGGAAGGAGCTTCTTGACATTGGGCTGGGCAATGATTTTCTGGATATGGCCCTCAAAGCACAAGGAACAAAAGCAAAAATTGACTAAAGGGATTACATCAAACTAAAAAGCCTTTGCACAGCAAAGGAAGCAAGCAACCGAGTGAAAAGACAGCCTACAGAATGGGAAAAAAATATTTGCAAAGCATACATCTGATGAGGGGCCAATAACCAAAATATATAATCAACTTAAACAACTTAGTAACAACAAAACAAATAATCCCATTATAAAATAGGCAAAGGACTGGAATACGTATGTCTCAAAAAAAGACATACAAATGGCCAACAGATATATGAAAAAGATGTTCAACATCACTAATCATCAGGGAAAAGCAAATCAAAACCACAGTGAGACATCATCCCTCACCTGTTCAAATGGCTATTATCAAAAAGACAAAATATAACGGGTTAGCAAAGATGTGGATATATGGATATGTTGAATGCCTCATTCACTATTATGATGTCCCACACAACATTACTTTTATTTTACAGCTCAGAAACAAGGCGTGGGCTCATATCTCTGGAATTCACTGGCTTGCCATGTACCAAATCACCCAAAAGCAACTAAGCAATTTGATTTGCCAAATGGAATGTTGAGATGGCTGACAATACCTCGCAGGCTTGAGATATGTCCAATTCAGTAAGATATATTCTTGGAGCCTCTGACCGATTTATGATTCTCCCATAGCCAGAATATGAAGAAAGTTCTTGGAATTAAAAGGATGGAAATAAAATGACTTCCACTTTTTCACTGAAGTGAAAAAATATGAGCAGTTAAGAAAGTGAGAAAAATGTAATTAATCTGAACCACCTAAATATGTGCACAAAACTAGGACCAAGAGGGAAACGGCTGAAATGTCACTGAAGAGGGAATTGTGACAGGAAGTGATAATTAAGATTTGCTACAAAAACTTGCTAATGAGAGCCGTGAATTGGTCTCTAGCTAAGACTGAGAAGGGAGTCCAGAATGTTGCTTTCAGCACCCCACTCCCAATAATTTCCCACTGCAGAGCCAGTGACCCCTAATAGTCCACTTGTAAAGTGACGTTCCCTGTCCCTGCCATGCATGGGTCTGCTGCTTTTGGGGTTTGAGCGGCTAAAGGAGAAATTGCCCACCAGGTACACCCCAAAGGTTTCATTGACTAGAAGTCGTGGACGTCAGCTAGTCATTTGAGTTCTTCATGCCAATGTTAAGACAGTTAAGAAAGGCAGTTAGTTTGTTATCTGGGGTGATCGATCCTGATTTTGAAAGACAAGTAAGGTTGCTGCTACCCGGTAGGGGTTTAGATGAGTCTTTTTGAGCCCAGGGAATCGTATGGGATGCCCTCTTAGTACTTCAGTGCCTCTAGGTCATAGTCAATGGAAGACTAAAGCAACTCAGTACAATCAAGACCACTCATGTTTCACTCACTCAGGCTAAGTGCATAGGGAGCATGGAGCCTCAGTTACGGAACCAAAAAGCTATGTGTCGGGATTCTTTCCACATGCGTGTAAACATGCATGTTCTGGAATTTACGCATTTTGAGCGCAGATCCGCGTGATTCGTGGACAAGTGTGGCTCATGTCTGTGGAATAGGAATTCTCTAATAGAAATTTGGCAAAAATATATCTTAAGAAATTATAACTTGCTGGGTCTCTTCCTCCCAAAGCCTGGAAGCTTAAGTTAATAAATCACTGCCTCAATGTTCTATGGTCCTAAAAGTTAACAGCCCTAGCTAGCTTACCCTCTTTTACCTGTCTCCTGTTTAATGTATACCCTGGTCCTGTCTGCCACCGGACCTGAATTTACATCCTAATGCTCTGCTAATGAGTAAAACTATGCCTGTTCTGCTTAATCCCATGAATAATCAATCCAATGTAAATATGTCCTAAAACCTCTAATAAAAACCCCAGCTAAGCTACCCATGAGGTCTTTTTCCCAAGATGGAGGTGGAGGGAAAGACCGGTGGCAGCTGGATTCTCATCTCCAAGCGTGTCTCTGGGTAAGATTGATTCATGCGATCAGGGTGGTCCCCCCTCCCACGGATTTTGCGGGTCGAAATCCACATCAGCTATGCATTTTCTTTTTTGCATGTCATATATATGTATGATTGTGTATGTATATATGTCATATATGCTAAAATGTATGTTTACATATTTGAACATATATTTTTTACCATTTTCTCTTTTACCTCCTCATTAAGGGATTGGTGGTACTTACCTTATAATGTAGACTTTAAATTAAGTAAGAGAGTCATAACTGGACTATAAGAAGAATGGTCATCATCCAGAATGGATACATTTCCTGATGAGACTTTGGGTTTCCTGGCTTTGGGAGAGGATGAACTTGTCATTATTTGTATGATGGATAATTGGATCACATTGAATAGAAAAACGATGTCTTGTCATTCTGACATTTCAAAATATGTATAAGGTCGTATATGGATGCTGCATATCCAAAGGGACAGTCAGTATCATTTATTGTTGAATCTTAGCACCCTTCCTGCCTGCTTAACCCCTTGCCTGTAGGCAGGATCTAGTTTAGGGAATAGATTTAGCCAATGACTGGCACTCCCCCAGCTTTGGAAGGCGAGAGGAGCAGACCGCGGGTGTGAAGTTTGCAGTGGTGTCCTGGTGAACTCTGCGAAACGCCAGCTTCTTTGCTGCAGGCCATGGAGTCCTTCGGTGTCAGCTTCTCTGCTCTCCTGCCCTTTCTGAGTTTCTAAAAATCAGCAGTAAGATTCTTGACCTTCTTTTCCTTCAGTTCTTCCAAAAGTTTGTATGCATTTAGCTTACTATCTTAATTCTCTTCCTACCTAAAATAGCTATGGTGATTTCTGGTCTTTTGACCGACTGCTGATAAATATCTGACTTCTTTTTCTCTATGAGACCACCCTATACCTATTACGCATTTAGCCCTGTGGGAGGTGATTTAGGAGACCAGGGAGAAGAAAAGGCATAACTATATATGGTAACTACTTGCTATAGAACAAGTGCTCTAGAACTACTTGCACCCCAAATTTAGTGGCAAACAACCACAACCACTCTTTTATGCTCATAAATTCCATGGGCCAAGAATTTTGACATGATGTAATACCATGGCTTGTTTCTTTGCTACATAAATTCTTGGCCCAGAAAGATGTATAAGCCAGAGTTAATGTCGCAGCTGGTTACTGAAATCATCTCAAGGCTTTTCACTCACGTGTCTGGTCCCTGGGCCGGGAGGACTTGAGGACTACTGTTCCCAACTGGACTGTGTCCGGGTGGCTGCTTCACATGGCTTAGCTTCCTCACAGCATGACAGCCTAAACCACCTGTGTCCACAAGCCATTACCTGTGTCCAGGTGGCTTAGGACTCTCAGCCTGAGTCAGTACCGTGAAAGCTGCATCCTCTTTTATGAACCAGCCTCAGAGGTCCTATAGCATCACTTTCACTCAACTTGGTTGGTCAAGTCCAGTCACAAGGCCCCCAGGATCCAAGAGGAGGTTCATACGCCCCAACTGGTTGGTAGGGGCATCTAAGAATGTGGGAGCATTTCATAACTTTGATACCACCTAATTGAGAAGACAAATCTATTACACTTTCAATGGCTTTTTCTCCTACCTGGAGTGCTCTCTCTCGTTACTCAGATCTTAACCCAGCACTGTGCCTGCAGAGCACCCTTACCTCACACCGTATGGCATAGCAGGTAAGCACCCTGACCCTGGCTGCTCAGTTCACACCCGGCTCCACCACATAATGGCTCAGGGACCACAGCAATCACTCTTTCTGTACAAGAGCACCAGTGTCTGTAAGAAGATGGCAATAGCTCCTACTTCAGAAGCTCCTTTAAGATTTATAGTGGATTGAATGGTGGCCGCCAACAAAAGATGCTGTTCACTGGGAACCTGTGAATATGACCTCATTTGGAAAAAGGGTCTTTGAAACTACAACTAAGAATCTTGAGATGAGATCATCCTGGATTATGATGGGCCCTAAATCCAATAGCAGGTCTCTTTACTAAGAGAATGTTTGTATTTGACTTAAATAAGTGCTATGTGATTGTTAGCTCCCTTTACTTAAGTTGGCTCTCCTTCCCATCACTCAGTCTTATGGCTTTGCTTCATAGTTCCCATCAATAGCTCAGGTGTTCTCATTTATTTGTTTCCAAACTTATTGTCTGCTTTCCTATGCTAGAATGTAACCACCTTGAGAGCAGGGTTCTTGTCTGTCTTTCTCACTGTTGTGTCCTTAGTCCTTTAAAACATGACAGTAGGTATTAGATGATCACTCTTGACTGAATAAATAGATAATCAAATGGAACTGGAAAAAAATCAGAGCAAAAGTAAATGCTATCCTGTATGTTCTAATAGGATTTCATATGGGAAATATATGCTATGATGGAATAGTTTAAAAGAATTCATGAACGATGTGGAAATTGCGGTGGAGTTTAAGGAGAGTCAAAGTTCAATGTGGCAAAGTACATGAAGGCGGGAAGCAGGTCTCATTCACTCTTATATTCCCACTGTACGTTGAGTGGCACGTCAGTAATACTCAAAAACATATTTTTATTGAATTGAATTTAGAAAAGTGGACATTCCAGCAAGTGAATAGCATGAGCACCATACAGAGAAGGCTTCTATGAGCACTCAATGTATATATACATGAACTGGAAACAATTAAATATTCTGAAGCCATTTGCTTGACTGAAAGTAGGATTGAAAAATCCTTTTCATATATAATCTCCTACAATTTATTTACTACTGATTCCATTGTATTTAGAAGGAGAGTCTGTTCTTCTGGAAATATGCCCACTAGGAAGAAACACCCCTAACATTTACCAAAGCCGATGTGCAGCCCGATTTCATTGTTATGAAGATAGATAGCTCCCCTGGTATTCCTAATCTCTGTTTATGAAGCTAACGACTCTTCAATTGGCCTGCTGGTCACATCTTTCCTCTTTTCCAAGCAGCTGAATAAATCTACCCTTAAGTAAATCAGGCTTTCTTTTTTTGTTGTTGTTGTTCTTTTTCTGAATTTTTTATAGTTCTTTCTCTTGGCTGCACATATGGTTATTGCTTCATAAAGAAAAACAAAGCAAATAGAAATTCCTTCTATATTCTCTATGGCTCCAAGCTATTTGTTTTCAAAACTATTTTCTTTTCTTAGTTAGGTGAGTGGATTGAACTGAGTTTCCAACTCAACTTCTCAGCATTTTCGCACACTGATAATTTAAATCTTCCTTTATTGTTATGGCAGAGCAGCAGATCATTCTCTTGTTTTGTCTCAATTGTGCAATGACCTGTATGAATAAAACTACTTTAAAAAGATACCATAACAAGTAATCAGAATTGTAAACATCTGAAATCCGCATACACTGAAAACAACTCTCCAGAAAAGGCAAGCATCTTCCAGAAACACTTGGGTAAAATGAAAACATAAAAAGGAGATATTAGAATACATAAAAAGTATATACTTTCGCTTCCTGAAGATGGTACTCTCTTTTGTTTTATCTCATAACTATCATGAAATAATGTTGAATTTCAATGAGCAAAAAACAATTACTTACAATTAATTTAAATATAGGCTCTTATTTTCCAATAGCCTCCTTTTGCCTCAGTTTCATCATCTTTGAAATGGAGACAGTTAAGTGACTGTCATGGTCTCTTGGGTTGATTCACTGACATATGATTTTGGGGGTTTGGTTTTGTTTTACTTATTCTTTGACACTATTTCCATGTGGATATTTACTAAAGGAAAATGCAGAGATATGACATTGAAAAGCAGAGCTAGTCTAATGATTTCTTCTTATTTTTTTTAAGGGCACTAGCTAAACTGACCTAAAGTAGAAAAAAGAAAGAATGAAATTAGTTTTTATAAAATTTTGCAGAGTGGATCATCCTTGAGAACGGCTTTGCCGGGCATGTGGCTGCATGGAGAAAATGGGTCCTGCAAAGATGCTGCTGTAATTCACTCTGCTGAGTGGTGTTCACCAAGGGCCAAAGCAGATCTGCCTGGGCGCCTGGTGCTCACGCTGGGATGTGCTGATAACCTCTACTCAGCAGAGGCGTCAAATGCAGCACGCGGTTTTTACAGACTCTGAGCTCATTTCTCTCCAGATCCTTTCTCCATCACTCCCTGTAACCCTGTAATTAAGTTAGGTACCTAGAGATCAGTGTTATTTTTTTTCTACCACTGGGGTATCACTTAGTTGAGTCCTGCATTGAGTCCGAAATAATTTTAGGACTGTATAAATTTACTACTCCTTAACTGTTAAGGAGTTGAAATTACATCCAGCCCTTTGAAAGCAACTGCAAGGCTGATGTGGCCCCTGGTGAAAATGAGTTTGACACCCCTGGTTTAAATGGAGGCAACGGGGAGCAGAAAATCCAATATACTATCATCTAGTCTCAGATTTAATTGGCAAATTCTGTTTCAGATGGAACTGCATCTGCTCAGCAAAATTGTAAATGGCTACTTACCTCTTGGAACTAACTCATTTCTAGTCTGGTGTTTTTTTTCTTTTTTCCTTTCTCTGTCTCCCATAATAGAACAGTAAACAATTCAAAGGCAGGGTTATTTGTTCTTTTTTACTTCCTTGGTGCTTTACCTAGCATCTTCCAGCACACACCTACTGTCCTATTTAAATAACAATTATCCCATGCTGAGTTAAAGCAAATAACAAAGCTTCCTGCAGATTGATTTCAAACTCCAGTGCCAGGAAAGGTCAAACCCTAGGGGAAAAAAACACTAAAAAAACAAATAACTCAGCCTCTCTCAAGCTCCAATAACAATTTGTACAGGCTGAAAGCAAAAATAGTATCTGAAATATTATCACTTCACATGACCGAGTTATTCCCGTGTCTTAATTTGGAGGCAGAGACCTTATAGACTCAGAGTCAGTCATATACAGTGATTGAGGTGAGTTTACAAAGCATTCTCATCATTTCTAAACGTTCCTAACCTAACTCACTTGATTCTTACAATCCCATGAAGTATATGCTGTAACATCTCCATTTTACAGGTGTGAAGACTGCAATGTGTCGAGGTTAGGAACTCGCCCAGGTCACACTACTGAGAGTGGAATCAGAGAGATTTGATTCTAGGTAGTCTGGCAGAGAAACCCCAACTCTTAACAGACCGGCTCCACCTATAACTGCTCATCGAAATAGAAACATAAAGAGCATGTTTTGAAGTGTTTTCTTGGTTTTGTTCCCTAGTCATTACGCCGGTTTCTCTATCCCTGCATCTGGTCTAACTCCGTCCTTAGAGGAAGAGGAGAAGTAGGTCTGAGAAGTTAGCACTCAGGGAACTCCCCCCAGCCTGTGCTAAGAAGAGGAAAACCAGGCTCTCGTCTCTCTGGGGTATTATTGCAAGGCCAAGGAGACACAATGGGAGAAACAGAGTTATGCCATTTGTATCTTAATCTGCCTTTTTTGGACAGAAATCTGAGATGGGGGCAGGTGAGATAAGGCATGGGTAAGGCTGACAGCAGGGGGCAGGAATTTGGGAGACTGAATGTTGGGATCCCCTTGCTGTAACCTGAGGAAACCACACGGTTGGATCGAGTGGGAGAGACTCACTCGGTATTCTCAAGCCGTGGAAGGACTCCTGAGAGGCCCACAGGCTCCCACGAGTTCGAGTGGATGCTGCTGAAAGCTGCGCAATGGTGATGACCAGAGGGGTGATTTGGGCTTTCCGTCAGAGCCAGACTGCAGGCGGACCTCCTGAGTCTGGGTCAGGCTGGCGGTAACAGCTAGTGTTTGGGGGCTGCAGAACCAATGAGAATGAAGGGAAGGCTGAATCGGCAGCAGGGACCTCCAGGCCCTGGTCCAGCTGAGCAGGACGACCAGGATGTGTCCAAACCGCTGCAGCCAGCATCTGCAGAGCAGATCAGGTCTGCACACCAGCCACAGCAGCACAGCAGGGACCAACAACGCACCGGGAGCCCCGTTTTACCAAGTTTCTTAATTGGAAAACATTAAAATGAGATTTTTTTTAAGCCTCATAGGTTACATGCAAATGCCATCCTGAAATGAAATAGCTGGAAGAGGGGCCAGGTCTGAAACAAATTAAGTCATTTTAAAGCAATTGAATTACCTTGAGAGATGTTTTAAATTAATCTATTATATCTTAATTAAATTAAAGTTAAACTTTTATTTCCTCTATTATTAAAATGGAACTCTTAAGGAAGAATGATGAAAAGAAATAAATTCTTTACCCTGGTGGTGTGGTATTTTGAATTTTGATTTGGCTGCAAAATTCTTTAAAAACATGCATCAGTCTCTAATCTCTGGGCGGAACGGAGCGTGATGCTGCTTTTAAACTTTTTTCTAAGGGTTCCCATTACTTGACAAATTATTTCCTACTATAGGTTGAAGGGCTACCAAATATCTTCAACCCTCTTGAGGAATGTTATTGAAAAGTTGGCAAAATTTCCTAAATGTTAAAGTAAATGCTAAGCTTGTCCCATTTGATAAAACTTTGAAATTTCTAGGGGTTAAAAATTTATGACTTAAAATAACCATGGTTTATTTGCTCACGATCTGTGATCTCAGCAGGGCTCAGCTGGGTTGTTCTTCTGTCATGGGGTCCAGGGATCTGGTGGCTCAGTTAAGTCCAAGATGGGAAGTCTTCAAATGCTTAGACACTTGGTGTTGGGTGTTGGCCAGAACTCTCTCTCCATGGAGTCTCTCCTTGTGCAGTAGTCTAGCTGGAGCCTGCTTAGGTGCCTGAGGTATTCCTAGAGAGCGAAGGGGAAGGGTCAAAGTCTGTTAAGGCCTGGGCTCCAGAACTAATATAAGGCTATTGTCACCACATTCTACTGCCACAGCAATTCAGAAGCCACCTCAGGTTTGGGGCTGGCAAAAGAAATTCCACCAGTTCATGAAAGAGGCAACAAAATCCCATAGGTGTGATTTTTCAGTCTAATACATGGACCTCCCACCCGATCTGCGGTTCCTTCAAAATTTAATTCAGTGCATGTTGAAACCCCCATAAGACATTATTACTGCTTTTATATATCCACTTTTTATTTATAGTTATTAACATATTTACCTTTTCTATTATTTTTCATTCCTTTTTATGTTAAAATAAATTCATCATTTTCTTCCTCCTGAAGGACCTTGCCAATATTTCCGTTAATGTGGGTCTGCTCTTAATTAATTTGCTAGTTTTGTTTGTCTGGAAATACTTGTATTTTACCTTCATTTTTGAAATAGATTATTCTGGCTTGGCAACTATTTCCTTTCAGCATTTTAAATACACATTCTGTTAACTTCTGACTTCCATTATTGCCAGTGAGAAGAAGACAGATGTCTGCCTTATTTTTGCATCTTTCAAGGGAATATGTCTTGTTCGCCTCTGATGCTTTTGCATTGTCTTTTACTTTTTTTTCCAGTTGTTTTTCTGTATGTGTCTAGGGTGGGTTTCCTTGTGTTTACCCTGCTTTAGGTTCTCAGAACTTCTGATATCTCTAACTTAGTATATTTCCTCAGTTTTAGAACACATTTTTTTTTCAATTTTTCTTGACACAAATATTTGTAAACTTGTCATTGTCAAAAGCAGGAAAAAATATGTGATAGAGAGCCTTTTAGATTCTAATTAGGATGTAAAGTTCACAGGAGATGATCATTCTTACATTAGCAAATGAAACAGATCTGATAAGAATAGTAGTCTTTTTAAAACTCATCATGAAGCTTGAAATGAAGGAAACCTAAGTCAACTAAACCCCATAAGTAACAAACACCTGATAGGAGAGAAGAGACCCATTGCTTCTGTCATTTCTGGTGCAAGAAGTGGAGGAAGAATCAGGAAAAAAACAGTTGAAACTTTAATAAATATTTAATGACCACGAGTGGCCTGAAATGACAGATTATTAGAAGTCTGGGTAGCCCTCATCTCAGAGAGGGTCAGCTCCTTTGTACCAGTCCTAACTCTATTTTTTGCTGAATGCTTGAGTTTGACAACACCAGGGTGCAGGAAATAAGAGGTAAAAAGTACTTCCCCCAATGTAAGGGGGCGGCCCTGGGTGCTGAGAGCTACCTTTGGACTTTCCTGTCTCTGTCTCTCTGAAGTCATTTACTATTGCTACCAAAACAAATTACCACAAAAGTGGTGGCTTAAAACACCACGAATTTATTCTGGAGTCCAGAAATCCAACACCACTAGGCCAAAGCCATGGTGTCAGCAAGGCCCCTCCCTCTCCAGAGGCTGAAGGAGATAGTCTGTTTACTCGCCTGCCTCCCCTGATTTCCAAGCTGCATTCCTTGGCTCATGGCCCCTTCCTGTATCTTCAAAGCCTGCAGTGTGGCATCTTCAAATTCACATCCCTTTCTGCTGTGGCTTTCTGACTCCCTTCTCTTTCTCTCCATTTCTCTTACTTTATAAATGTCTGCAGAAAAATCTTTTTCTTCCCTAAGAGTTTCAGCACAAGATCATATTGGCTCACTGAGTGAGTTACATGTCTATCTATCTTTGAACCGGCCATTGTAGACAGGGAGAAGGACGTCTCACTGAATTCAGGAGTGAGGTCCAAATCACTTGGACTTACGGAAGGTCCAAAAAAAAAAAAAATGGGTTTATATTGCCAAAAGGAGGAACAGATGTTCATCAAACAAAAGCAGATCTTCTTGGTACTCTACTAAAAAGCTTTGTACTTTATATAGTAAGATTCTAGTTAAAGCTCCTAATTTGGACTAATTGGGAGGTGGAAGTTTTGACTAAATTTGTAGAACATTTTAAAAGAAGATTTTTTCTCTCTCTTTTAAATCACTTTCATGTGGGTATGTAAGAGAAAAAATTCACTAATGATTGCTTCCACTTCTTTGAGATGAATTGTAAAGAATACATGGAGAGAGTTGGTAATTAGCAGTCTTTTATTTCAATAAGAGAAAAGATGCTTCTAAAGTATTTGAGGATGATTGAAAATGTAGTCCTTTAAGTGTTTTTATACATTTTACTGCAATTCTTCTAAGATTATTAATTTACTTGGACAAATAATTGCAGATTCTGAATTAATAAGGTGTTCATAGATAGGCAGATGGCATTATCTAGTTTGCTTTAAATAATCCTCAAGGCATAATATTTCCTCTACCATTGGGATAATTGTACAAATGTTTGCTAAATCTTTTTTAGAGCAAAGGCTTTAAAAAATAGCTGATATATTTATTGAAATGTTGTTAATTTAGTTACTCAAGACAAAGTAGGTCCTACTTATTTTAGATCTTTAACTAGAGGGTTTCCTTACTGACTCAGGACACTCTATCTCTAAGTATGGTCTATAACAGTGCCAGCAAAGTGTGGTCCCCAGTTTCTGCAGATACAGAAAAAACCCAAATACAGAAATTGAGAGAATTTATAAATTTTACAGCAATTATGTTACGTATTTTTGCAACAACAAAATGTAGACTCAGTGGATTAATCTTGTTGAACATGGTACAAACTAGTTTCGGTGTTCTTGAACTTGCATATTAAATCACATTTGCTGCAAACTGCATCCCAGCCATGTACAATTAAACCACACAACATTTGTTGTAAAGGATTTTTTTTTAAAGAAAGTTTGACCTATAATCATAGACAGTTTAACAATTGCACAAACAAAAATTCTTTGAAGACATCAGAAAGCTACCAATAGTGAAGAATTACTCATCCTAAAGGTAGAAGATAACATTATCCAAGGCCTAAAATAATCTCAGCAATTTTTATATGTGGTGTTTGAAATCCCCAAAATATTATACAAGCATATGAGTAATACAACAATGTGATTAAAAGTCAAAATTATCATTAGATACTATATATAGACTTACACATAATCTAGCTAATGGATTAATCATTTATGGAGTTTAAAATAACTGTGCTTAATGTGCTCTAGAAATAAGATAACTTTGGGAATTTATCAGAGAACTGGAACATATTTCACAAAAATACCAAATGAAAATTGTATTACCAAAAGTTGCAACAACAGCATCAAGGATTCAGTGAATGGATTTATCAGCAAATTACACACAACTCAGAGAGAAAATCAGTGAAATGGAAAATGGCTTGGATGAAAAACATACAGCATGCATTGAGGAGAAGCAAAATGATAGAAAACACACCACACTAAATGTAAAAACACATGAAATACAGTGAAACTATATGTGCATGTAATTGGAGCTTCAAAGGGGACAGGAGAGATAATAAGGCTGAATGATATTTGACATGAAATTGGTTGAAAATGTTTCCAAACTGACAAAAGACTTCAGACCACGGGTTTAAGAATCACTATGAATCTTCAGCCAGATAAATACAAAGGAAAAAAAAAAAAAAAACAATGAAGCACATCACTGCCAAATTGCTGAAAACAAAAACAAGCAAACAGGAAAATCTTAAATGCATCTAGAAAAAATAATGTTACTTTCCGAGAGCTATCATTAGACTGACAGCAGATTTCTCAACAGAGACAATGAATAAAATTAATGAGATAAAATTTCAAATTGTTAATATATATAATATATATACATGTAATATATATGCCAGCCTACAGTTCTATACTCAATGAAAATATTCCTCAAAAATATTAGTGGGAGAAGGGAACTTTCAGACAAACAAAAACTGAGAGAATTTATCACCAGTATATGGCCATAGAGACAATAAGAATATCCTGCCCCTAAAAGGAAGCTGATAATGGTTAGAAGCTCCAAGTTGCAGGAAGACATGAAGAACAATGTAAAAAAAACTATGTGGATAAGACTAAATGAATATTAGTGTTGAAACCAATAGAATATGTTAATATCTTACACAGTTTAAATACAGAGAGTTAAAAGTAGTAATAGGCATGTTGTAGCAATTGAGAGGAGGGATAAATCAAGCTAAATGTTCAAAAGCCTCTGTACATCCAGAAAAAGAAAAAAAATACTTATTTACATTACAATTTGTTGAGTCAAGGGTTAGTTTTCAACTAAGGGTAATTTTTTCCTTCAAGGAACATTTGGCAATATCTGGAGCCATTTTTGTTTCTCGTAACTATGAGGATATGACTGGCTTTTGATCTGTAGAAGTCAGAGATGCTGCTAAATCCTACAATGCACAGGAAAGCCACTCTGATAACAAAGGATTATCTGGTTCAAATTGTCAACAGTGTTTATATTGATAAACTCTAATCTAGCTTCATCACTAAAAGCATGAGACTCAGGCTAATAAAGAGGAGAAAAGTGATTAAAATAATAAATTTATATGGGGCAACAATAAATAAAAAAGGAAGATAGAACAAGTGTAACAAATAAAAATAAATCAGGTGATGGTAAATTTAAAATTAATTCTATCAGTAATTGTATTAACTATAGACGACTGGATGTTCCAATATAAATAATATCATATCACTAGATAAAATAAGCAGCTATATGCCACTTAGAGTAAATACGTCTGAAAAATCAACATATAAGTGCAAATAGATTTCCAGTTAGAAAATAATGAATGTGTTTCTTACAAAACATATGCATGAAAAAATAATAGTTTTAGCTTTTTCCAATTGCTTTCTAGAAGCATTTGCACCTAGTTTTTTTCTCTCTCTTCTTAAAGACTATTCAATTTTGTGATTAATTACTGTCTTCCTATTGGTACAGAACAGGGTGGAGGGGGTCAGTCTGTCATGGGCAATTACAGTCCCATCTGGGTTGCCCAAACTGCTACAGAACAGGGCAGGGGCAGCCAAAGATATACTGTTACCAAAAGGAGCCCCTCTTTGTGCCCCTTCCCCCACCCCATACTAGGTTTGTTATGCTCACTGCCAAGGGAAAGATGTCTGTCAATGCCAGAGACTGGTGAAAAGGAAAGGAATTATTTACTTACAAGTTATACAGGCTTGGAATAATGACTTAATGTCTCCTTTAAAATACTAAAGTTCTTTAGAATACCCACAAACACACACAGTCTTTCCTTCTCCCCTTTGCCCAATCCAGGGTACCATATCTTAGGAAAAGAAGTAGAAGTCCATTATTCAGGCAGCCCCTTGGATCCGACACCATCCACTGTGTCACCACCGTGATCTCCAGTTAATCCAAAACCACATGGCACCTTCTCATGGCCCACCAGCAAGAGTCCTTTTCCCCTTTTCTTCCAGGCAAAGTCTTTCCTGCTTCCTAGGCCACGTGGCAAAGGGAGCAACCCCAAAGCCACGTGGTCCTGCCCTTTGCCCAAGCTGCGGGGTCATTCCTGCCACAGCCATGTGTTACTGACTTTCCTTCCTGCAGCATCTCTCCTGCATTCTTCTGAACCACTAAGAGAGAGCTCTGCATCGCTGCTATATCTTGCTTCCCAGCCTCCTAAGCTGCATGGCAAAAGGATCCCCAAAGCTGCAGGGTTCTACCATCTCACCAAAAGCAGTGTGTCCCTCCTCCTTCCCAGTTACATCTTGAGTGGAAGTCACTTCCATCCTCTGGCTCCAAGCATGGCCACTGCTATTCAACATATCTATGAAACCAGTTAAAGGTTATAGATATGTTAAATGACCATGCCAGAGGTTAGCCGCAAAGCTGCTGCTATACAAAACAGCTCTGAATGGCCCTGCTCCAGGAGTCCTATCCCCACCCCCAGTTCAGACTTGTGGGGGTGAGGACATCCTATCTATATTTCTAATATTTCCTGGACACCTTGAGTTCTGGACCCCATTACAAATCCCTATTTGGGGCTCCCCCTTGGCTGCACCCTGTTACACTATGTCACTAGACTATGAACTTTATGAGAATAGAGATTAGGTTTGCTTTTCGTTTTCCTGATATAAACACATTATCTGCCATTGTGCCTAGCATACAGCAAGTATTATCTGTACACAATTATTAAGTCCATAGGGGCAGGACTGGAGGTTTATATGGAGAAGAATGTTGGGAGAGGAGTTTGGAATATAGTTTGGGCTTAGATCATTCCGGGCCAAGTGAATCATACTAAGGAGTTTGAATTTTATATACCCAGCATAAGGGATCTTATGCAAATTTTTAAAACGGATGGTAATATGAATGCTTCTGCTTTTTTTGGTAGACCAATATAATGATCAAGCAGAAATAAATAAGTGTGAGTTAATGATGCAGACCGAAGACTAGTTAAAGCAACGGCATGATTGTAAGTCAGGAATGATAAAAACCAGAATGAACATATCAGCAGGAAGGAGTGAGAAGAAAGCCAGATATGAGAGGCATTTCTGAAACAAAAAAAAAGTTGATGTGACCTGGCAATTATTTGGATTGTGGGAATAAGATAGAGGTAGGAGGGGAGGATAGCATAAATATTTGTACATTGAAAGATTAGAAAAATAGAGGTGCTATTAACCAAGATAAAAAATTCATTAGCTGGCTCTGGTTAGCACAATGCGGGGAGAGTTTCCACTTTAGATAGAAATTAAACTTTAGTAAGAAAGAGTCCTGTGTTCCAATTCTACTTCTTCCAACTATTATATATGATATATTTATGTATTCTATAAAATGGATATATTGACTTGGTGGTAAAGAATTTTCCCTTGCCTAAGGAGGAGTCTGGCCTTTGCCCCTTGCTCCTGAGAGGTAATCTTTGCAATTTCTTAAACAGTAAGAGTATCTTTGTTACCCATGATGCAGCCCTCAGAGCACCCCTCAGAGTTTATGCTAAGGTGGTGACTGCTGGCGGGCCCCTTGGACCACACCGTATATCAACCAAGCAGTCATGCCTATGTCATGTGAAGAAGCTCCAGTAAAAACTTCAGACACAGAGCTCAGGTGGCCTTCCCATACTGACGACACTTCTTGTATGTTGTCACACCTGAGTGTGGGGAGGGTAAAGTGTCCTGAGGACTCTAGAAGCCTCTTGTTTGGAACCCTCTTAGACTGCTAGAGGCATCTCTTTCTTTGGCTGTAATAAACCGTATCTGCAAGTATAATAGCTTTTTGTGAGTTCTTTGAGGCTTACTAGTGAGCCCTGAAAACTGAGGATAAGTTTGGCAAACTCCTGAACTTGCAGTTGGTGTCGGAAGTCAGGGTAGACGTGTGTGGACTTCCCCCTCTAACTTTGTGGTTGCATCCTAACTCTTCATAGTTGGGGTGAGCAGTCCTGGGATGACGTGGCAGTGTGGATAACTGTGCTCTGAACCTCATAGCTGGCTGAACTCCAGGTACTCACAGACTTGTGAGGATTAACTAATTTAAGTTACAAATGTTTGCACAAACTATATAGGAGATACGGTATGTGGAAATAGAGATGTAGCAATGAAAATATATTCAGTCACGACCCTCACGGAGCATATAAACCAGGATTAACTGAAGTCAGAGCCGGGTACTTGAAAAGGACGGAAAGTTTTTGTACCCATCCCCCGCTGCCTCCACCCCCAGCCATGACTGAGATGCTGACATCTTAACCCCCAGCCCCCACAAAGTGTAGTATTAGGGTGTGGGGCCTTTGGGAGCTAATTAGATGGCAGGGGTAGAGCCCCCACATGAGGAATTAGTAACCTTATAAAAGGCAACCTAGAGAGCTCTCTTGACCTCTTCCTGCTGTGTGAGCACAGGACAAATAGACAGTCTGCCACCCTACCAGGCCGGTACCCTGATCTCAGACTTCACCCTCCAGATCTGTGAGAAACAAATTTCTATGTTTATAAGCCATGAACTCTATGGTATTTTGTTAAAGGAATCCAAATCGACTAAGACGGTATGTAAAACTGTAAGGAAACTGGCATAAATCCAGGTACCCAGTGAGGTCAGAATAAATATGAATTTCCCTTGAACAAGTTCCACTTAGATGGAGATGTATTTGAATTCATGAATATGGATGAGGCCACATAGAAAGGGATTTTAGAGAGAGCCCTTGACTCAAGAAACAAAAGGTCTCTCCAAGGTCAGAGAAAAGGAAAGTTCCTAAAAGGTCCCTAGAATGGAGGAGAAAGAATGTTCCATGCCTGCTTCTCACCTGCAATTGACAGGGTCCAGCTGAAACACCTGATTTGAAGTCATAAAAATGATGATTTATTCCTGCCAACTTAAGTAAAGGAAACCCAGAAATGATGCTTTCTTAAAGTATTTGCAGCAAATATTGGAGAAACACATATACAGAAAGGCAGCTCTCCCGAAAGCGGTAATAGAGGGTTTTCCGTCACTGCTCTGCAGGCCTCCCATCGTTGGTTAGAACACGGTGCAGCCCCGAATACAGCTGCGGCCGCATGATCTTCTGGAGTGAACCAAAGCTTTCTTTTTACCATGAGAAATGGTCATGCTACAAGAACACATTTTCTGAATTTGACAAATGAGTTTTTCTGCTTTCAAAGCACATCAGCATTTATTTATGATCACTTTATAAATGACATGCACTAAAATAAAATAAATTATTTTATATGTCATACCCAAACACAGAAGGATGAAAAAGTAAGGATGCCTGGAGAAAGGAAGGTGTGGGCAAAACCTCAGGTGACGCCGACTTTGAAGGTGACTTCAGGAAGCGGAAGACGTCGGACCAAAGCCACGTTGTGTGTTCCGGCTTTCTAGCACCCACATCACAAAAGCTTTTAATGGGCCTTTAGGGGTTCTTAGGCTATGGAGAGGGCTAGCAAGATTTTATTTCTCAGGATGATGAAGCTTTTTCTTCAGTGATTGTTGGAGAAAATAGATACTTGACTAAGCAACTAAAAGGTGGTATTGTCCTTCCCTCCTTGTCTTCATTTGTTCCTTTATTATTAAGTGGTACTGTAGCCCCTTTCAACACATGGCCCACAATATGAAAACATTCTCAGATTTGACCTTATGCACAAAACAAGACACCTCTTGAAAACTTACTTTTTAGAAAATCTTTTGCTGGGTGAGAACAGTAATAGAGGCAACTTATGATTCACTAAACAAGAAAACCACTGTCTTTCCAGTATTGGAAAAAAGTAATAATAACACATTTTTGAAAAGAAGGCTCTTTGTGCAATGCAGATTAACCACATTTTCAGCAAACTGAAGCATTACATATGCTAATAGAGGCAAAAGCACTTAGCATTTCCCATCGTGCTCCTGGTCTCAGTCAACCCTGAACATCTTAATGAGTACATGAAGAGTATGTAGTGAAATGAAGATCTCTACTTTGTTTTATGCCTTCTACTAAACTTTTCAATTACAGAAATTGTCTTTGGAGGGTTTTTCCTGCTGTGTAAACTTACGCCTCTCTGCGCACAGATTGGCTATATTGAAACTGTATGATTAAAAGTACGCAAATATTTTAAATGTACAAAGTACTATATATTAATGTATTCATTCAACAAACATTTATAACAGGATTGTATTTAATTCTACATTAGGAAGATAACTCAAAACTGAAAAGCTTAAGTACCAGAGGATCGGCCCCTCACTGGGGTATGAATTCTCAAGGCTTGCCCACTCTGATTTCAGGCCCATAGTTGGAAAACTAGGAACTAAAATTTGCTTTTAATACTGAGGAAAATAGCGATTACAACTTACTATGGTGTGTAGCCCAGTTGCGATCGGCACTTCTCAGACCCTAAGAAATTTGGTTAAACGTGTTTTCAGCATGACACGCATGGACTAGGACCGCCCACATAATTTCTCCACATTCGCTCCTATTTCCTGTGGTTAGCATTCTCATGCTTCTCTCTGTTCTACACTGCTGGTCCTGTCTTTCGCCTGAAGAGTGTACTTATGAAAAGTCCATTTCCTTCACTGGTTCCAAAAGAAACTCACATCAAGCATTTCGGGACTGTTTTATAGATGGGGAGAGGCATCATTGAGATGGATCACATAGGGAGCAATGATCTTTCTGATGTACTTAGTACTTTAAGTTTTATTCATTTAAAGTTTTCATTTTAAATAAAATGATAACCTTGGATTCAGAGAGGTTAAGGTTAAGTAAACTGATGAAAGTCAAAAAATTATCAAGTGTCAGAGTCAGTATTAAATGCAGATCCTTCTGAGTACCGTATGCTGTCTATTATAAATATCTGTCTTTTTCCAATTATTATGTTTCACTGTAATGAGATTGTATAGATGTACATGTACCGATTTGTGAAATTTGTTTTTAATGAGAAGTGCATAAATATACAAATGCAATAAAAACATGGCTTATTTCTAAAAGCAACACTGAAGTGGACTATAAAATTTAATAGAAACCTAAAAGACATCATTTGTAACCATTAATACATAGCTCCCTAGGCGTCAGAGCAGTTGAGATAGGTTATAGCTTAAAAAATGAAAGGGGGAAAATAAAGATGAACTAGGTCGCAATACAAAGGGAAATGTAAATATTTTACCAGTTCTAATACACTTAATTTATGAAATCTAATAACCCAGATTTGGGTGGAAACTCTGCCTAGTGAGTGTCTGGACCATATTGGCTCATACATCTTTCCATGTTAAAATATTTAGAAATTTCATCAGCTTGAGTACTGTGTGTAATTTTCCAACTTTTCTGTCCTTACCTAACATTTTTCTTTGATGAAGTGGTTTTCTCTAGTTTCCCCAAGAAAGTGAAATGTTTAATGCCATTGATTGATTAATATCAGAAACAAATGTAATTTATATAGAAATACAGCAGCAAATAGTTCTTGTGTTCATTCCTGCATAAACAATGCACTGTTCTCCTATGCAATTTTACTTTCCTGAACAGAAGGCTCCCTGGGATATAGGCAGCTGTCTCTGTAGTAGGGTAATTAATGCTTTATTTCATTAAAAAGGATGTTTTGAATATTAAAAAAATATTAGTTCAAGGTTTCACGTTATTTCCTAATTTTTTAATTATTTTTTATTGTTGTTAAAGTACAGTTGTCTCCATTTTCCTACCACCACTTTCTCTCTCCCATAACATATTTGCCAATGATACCTCGGACAAGAGTTTGATCTCCAAAATATATAAAGAACTCACATGACTCCACTCCAGGAAGATAAACAATCCAACTAAAAAATGAGCAAAGGACCTTAACAGGAACTTCTTCAAGGAGGACATATAGAGTGCCCAGAGACACATGAAATGATGCTCAGCATCACTAGTCATCAGAGATATGCAAATTAAAACCACAGTGAGATACTCCTTCACACCAGTCAGAACGGCCATCATAAACAAATCAAGAAATAGTAAGTACTGGCAAGGTTGTGGAGAAAAGGGAACCCTAGTGCACTGTTGGTGGGAATGCAGACTGATTATTTCCTAATTTTAAACCAGCTTTACTGAAACGTATTAGGTAAAAATGATACAAATATACAATCCAGAAATATCCTGCAAAAAATATGTGACTTTAAAGCAGTAGTTTTTGATCTTAGCATGCATCAGAGTCACCTATAAGATTTGTTAAAATATTCAGTTTCTAACTTAGTAAGTATAATGTTAGTCCTGATAATTTACATTTTTAGTAATTTCCCAAATAATTTTGATGTTGGTCCAGAGAGCACAGTTTAAGAAACATTACTGTAAAGTAATGAAATCATTTTTCCAATAAACATATCATATTTTATACATTCATATGAACATTTTTAAAACCATATACTTGCACAGCAAAGAAAACCATCAACAAAATGGAAAGACAACCTACTGGATGGGATAAAATATTTGCAAGTCATATATTAGACAGGAAATAATATTCAAAATGTATAAAGAATTCATATAACTCAATAGCAACCCCCCAAACATTCTGATTAAAAAATGGACAGAGGACCTGAATAGACATGTTTTTTCAAAGAAGATATACAGATGGCCAATACATATATGAAAACCTATTTAACAACACTAATCATCTGGGTAATGAAAATGAAAACCACAGTGAGATATTACCTCACATCTGTTAGAGTGGCTATCATCAAAAACACCAGAAATAATGAGGGTTGGCAAGGACGTGGAGAAAAGGGAATGCTGGTGCACTGCTAGTGGGAATGCAAGTTGGTGGAGAGAATCATAGGGAATCGGTAAAGAGAGATGCAAGAAGAGGTAGAGAGGCATGCAAGACTCCATATAGCATCCAGACTCCAGGACTTGGCAGTGGTTCGGAAATTACTTGAAACACAATTAGAAGGTTTAGAGGGGACAATAACCCGATGACGTTCCAATGTGATGTGTATTCTCAGTACTGAAACTTCTGTCATTATGTCCATGCTCACACGGGTCACACTGTCTGGAGCAGTCGTAAGAGGATTTCATGTGGCTCAGTCTGGCATTTCTCTCTGCTTCTGTCTGGTAATTGGAAGAGTGTTTTTAAGGCGGTTTTCCTGGTCTACTGTCTAAAAACATTAAAATTGATGGTTTTAGGGCTCATGGAGTTCTTTCCCAAGAAGTCATCTTCCAAAACTCTAAGACACTAGAACCAAATAGGAACAATCAGATTACCTTTCATATTAAGTTTGAATAAAGATTCAGAGTTTGCAGCCAACCAGCTCCAAATTGAATCAGAAGTGGCTGTGGCCTGATGTGATTAATATGTATACCATTTTAGGCGGAGAGAGAGCGCGCGCACACACACTAGCTGGAAGAAAAAGAAGGAGGGGGAGGGGAAGAGAATAAAGACAAGAAGAAAGAAGAGAAAGAAGACAAGGAGAAGGAAGAAAGAGAGAAGGAAAAGGAGGAAAAGAAAGAGTAGGAGGAGGAGGAAGAGAACAATGATGACAGGAGAAGAGAAAGGGAACAAAAAAACGGGGTAAAGCACATGTGAAGGACGATGGAGGAGAGACTGGGCCCTCGACCCAGATCTCCATGTAACTGGCTCCATGCCTTCCTGAAGCCAGTATAGACTTCCTGTTTTGTTTTGGTTTTTGTTTTCCACGGGGCATCTCTATAGCTCATCAATAAATTCTGCAGTTTTTCTTAAACTAGTTTAGTAGGTTACTCTTACCTTCTACTTCGATGAGAAAAGAGCCCAGGGGAAAGCATGATTGGAGTGAAATAGGATGGGGACAGATTTATTGGGACATGTTTACGTAGAAAACTCAGGACTTAGTACACTTGGAACAAGGGGAAGAAAAAGTAAAGGGATGCCGTATAACTTCGGCAGGTCCCCATATGGAGGCTGATGTCAGCTCACTTTCACAATCTGCTTGAACTCTCCTTTCTCTGCACATAAATCAGGAGAGAGAAACCACAGGGGAGGGAAAGCAAAATCTCCCCGGAATGCCCTCATATGACCATGAATATGTATTTTTAGTGGTAACTGGAGAATTTACATACTCTTCCTATGTGCTGCTGTTATGATACCAAATTGCCACCTGGTGTTCAAATTGGTTTTGTGTTCATATTATATCTGGAACTTAAAAGGATGCTCCTTTTTATTTGTAGTTTAGAGTTTGCAATGCTATCTATGATTTACCTCCCTTTGGAAAAGTTAGAGGAAAAAAACCTTCCGTACAGATTATAAGTTTTACTTCTCCTATGAACATTCCACATTATTCTGTGAGTAACGTAAGCTGTTTTACTATGTGTGCATGCATGTGTTCATTCCTTTTTCATGCTTAATACCAACAAAGGAGTCGTTGACTACAACTCTTAGGCTTGACACCAATATCGTGTGAACAACTTGAGTAGGGAACATTACTAGTCTTTTACATGATCTGCAAAAAACATTGATGATAAATGGGTATTGTACAGATATAAAAGAAAACTGATTTATGGAGCAATTATGTCTGTTCAGGGCACATTGTCCCAACCACAAGACAAATTGGGTTTTTGGGAGTTATGGCAGACAAGCAGGTTGCAGGAAACTTATTCACAGCATATTGCTTTTACCTTTTAAAAAGTAATTACATAATGTTATACCAACATCAAGAGAAGTTCGGAAGGAAACAACACTGGTATTAATTCTGATGGAGGTGGGAGGGAGGGCATTTTCACTTTCTGTGTCTGTGCCAGCACACAGTGATATATTTACTGAGTTACATTCATATGGTAAGATTTTAATACTTTTTAAACTGAATATTACACAGGAAACACATCTCATCATTAACATGTGTATGTGGTTACTTCTTTTTATGTACACAGACTTTTTATTGCAGTATCAAATGCACAGAGATAGGTATGGCTTGAATTTTCACAAGACAAGCATCCATGTAACACACACAGATCGAGAGTTAGGATATTCACCCCAATACATTCAATAAAAAGCAAAAAAAAAAAAAAATAAGGACACTACCAACCTCAGATTCCCTCACCCATGTTCCTTTCCAGCTCTATGCATGCTCCTGAAGGTAAACACTGTTCTTATTTCTTCTTCTTTGATCAATTTTCAACTTTGTATAAACAGAATTACAAAGCACACTAGTTTGGCTACTTTCACTCAATGCTATTTCTGAGAGACTCATCCATAGTATTGCGTGTGCAGTCACATGCCATTTAACGATGGGGATTTATTCTGAGATTTGTCATTAGGCACTTTCATCATTATGCAAACATCATTCAGTGTATTTCTGCAAAGCCAGATGGTACAGTGTACAGTAATTGTATGTGCTATACTCTTTTAGGACTGGCAGAGCAGTAGGTTTGTTTACATCAGCATCACCACAAACACATGAGAAAGGTGTGCTGCAGCGTTACCATGGCTACCATGTCACTAGATGATTGGAATTATGATCTTATCACTGTTTTATATGTGATTCATCATTGACCAAAATGTCCTTACATGCAGTGCATGACCGTTTCTGCAGTCTTCTCATTTTCTTTTTTAAAAATTTTTATTGAATTTATTGAGGTGACATTAGGTAATGAGATTACATTGGTTTGAAGAGTACAATTCTGTAATAACTTATTCGTGTATTGTGTTGTGTGTTCACCACTCAAAGTCAGGTCTCCTTCAATCTGTTCATTTTCATTGTTATGTAGCATGCCATCGCTTGAATGAACCATATTTTATTTATCCATTCCAATGTTGTTACTCGGGCTGATTAGGAGCAGTGCTGCTATGAATACTCTTGTACATTGTGTGTGAAGACATGATTCTTTTATATATATACACATATACCCCTAGATGTGGTTACTTCTAGGTAAATTGTGACTGATTGATTTAAAGTAATGAGATGGTAGAATGTTTCCCAAATTTAATGATTTTTTTAAGATGTATCAAAATCTCCTATGAATGGTTGTGACATCAAATGTGATCACACACACCACTTAACACGGCAACTGTAACACAGTAAACAGTTAATAAGGGTTAGTTATGGACGTATAGAATGGATATATACAGTTCAACAAAACTGTGATTGGAAAGGCAATATGTTTGAAGTTTAGCATTTTTTCAACTGAAATATATGATTTTGAAAGTACTTTTATAATTATAATTCTAAATTTGGTGGTTTTATCCTGAACCCTTGCCTAATCTCCCTTATCCCTATGAACGGTAAATTTGAGAACTGGACGCTGATGGGAACATGATAACACTGGGTTAAATTTTTCTCTAGTAAATTTGCCTAACAGTTCCTAATACACTAAGTGCCAACTTATTACCCAACTGAAATTGGACGGTGTAAACAGAAGGCTGTGCCGATCCATAGGTTCTCTGAAGCAGGGGACCCTGCACGTGCAGAGAAACCTACTGAATGGTGACCGTCTGCACTGGCCCTCCGCTGCTGCGTGCCCTCCCTCCCGCCCCATCAGGATTTGTAACACAATTGCATTGCTCTCCAATTTGCAGACAGGGTTTTGATTTGAGTATCCAGCCCACAAAACAGCAGTCTGCAGCTGTCCATTTGGAAAGCTTGCCTTGGCAGAGTAAAGCCGTTAAAGCTGGCAAGTGGGGGGCTGCTGGCTTTCTAGGTGCTGTGTATGGAGAGCTGACTGGGACATCCAGTTCTGAAAATGGGCTCCCATCTCCCTATGATGTGTCATGTTGCAAATGGCTCAAATTAAAGGAGAGAAAGAGAGAGATGGGGGGATCTTAGGTTCTGTCCTTTTCTTCTCCTGTTTATTTTGCCATGTTCTTCAAGCAAGCAAAGTATCACGAAAAGCCCTTTTGCACATGCCTGGTTCTGCAACTTGTAATGTGCATAATTAACTCATTCAAGAAGGGGCCATGTCTTCCTTCTCGGTTGATCAGAAAACGTAGACTGAGAGCTGCCAGTGTTGCCTCTACACTCAGGCCTATGCCTATTCCGTGGCCTCCCTCACGTTTTTACAAATGCTCAGTGTATCTGGGAGATACCACTGCAGCACAGGACTGCTGAGCAGGGTATGAAGTCAATTGCCTTTTGGGCCTAGGTACATGATGAAAAGGGTGAAGCTTTGTATATAAGCCAAAAGGAGAGGCAGACGCTGTTTCAAGTGGAGGCTATATGCTTTCCTGAAAGTATGCAAATACATGAAAAAACCCTCAGAACTCTGTTACTTGGTTTCCACCTCTAACTCTTTTTATCAACACAAGCAATGCTTTGAACCAATCTGTATGGGCTGTGTGAAAATTTCTCTGGGACATGCACTCTGGGCTGGCATGCTGTGATATATGTATCATGATAAATACATATGTCAAAATATTATGCGTGTGTCTCCAGGTAGTGCTGGATGGCTTTCCTGAGTGATGCCTCCACCAGTCTTCACACTCATTAGCAGTTCATGCGGGTTTCCACCTCCCCATGAACGCTGGCAGATATCCAACTTTCTAATTATTGCCAATTGAAAATGTGCAATACAATATCTTGCTGTTGTCTTTTTTGGTCTTTTTCTGATTGCCAAAAATTTTTAATGCCCTTGCAATTTCTTATGTTCATTTTGGGTTTCTTTTTCTGTATACTGCTTGGCTGTTTCCTTTGCCCAATTTCTACAGTCTTTGTCCAGTTGATGGGAAGAGTCCCCTGCTGGTTCTGGAGTGGCACCTTAGTTTAAACGTTGTGCGTGAACAGAATGAAAAGGGAACCCACTGAATGGGAGAACATATCTTCCAATGATACCTCTGATGAGGGGTTAATTTCCAAAATATATAAGGTACTTGTGCAACTCAACACCAGGAAGATAATCAATCCAACTTAAAAAATGGCAAAAGACCCGGATAGACACATGAAAAAATGCTCAATGGCACTAGTCATCAGTGAAATGTAAAATAAAACTACAATGAGGTATCACCTCACACCTGTCAGAATGGCTACCATCAATAAATCAACAAACAGGTGCTGGTGAGGACGTGAAGGAAAAGGAACCCTCATGCACGGTTGGTGGGAACGCAGACTGGTGCAGCCACTGTGGAAAACAGTGTGGAATTTCCTCAGAAAACTAAAAATGGAACTGCCTTTTGACCCAGTAGTCCTACTTCTGTGAATATACCCTGAGAATCCCCAAACCAGTCAGAAAGAATGTATGCACACCTATATTCCTAACAGGGTCATTTACAATAACCAAGATCAGAAACAGCCCAAGTGCCCACCAGTAGATGAGTGGATAAAAAGGCTGTGGTTCATTTACACAATGGAAAATTGCATAGCTATAAAAAAAAAAAAAGGAACTCTTACCCTTTGCAACAACATGGATGGACCTGGAGATTATTATGCTAAGTGAAATAAGCCAGTCAGAGAAAGACAAATACCATATGATCTCATTTATATGTGAAATATAATGAACGAAATAAACTATGAATAAAATAGAACCAGAGTCAGGGACACATGGAACAGACAGACGGCTATCAGAGGGAGAGCGGTGGTAGGGGATATGGGTAAAAGACGGTGAAGAGATTAGCCAAAGAACATGTATTCATAGCCCACGGACCCAGACAACAGTGTGATGAGGGTCAGGGATGGGGGGCATGGAGGTGGACAGAGGGGGAGTAATGGGGGCCATCTCTAATAGTGTCAGCAATAACAAGAAAGACATTGTACACATCATCCCTTTCTATCGTTCATTCACTCCTGGGTGAAATTCCCCAATTTTGTTGAAATCAGAGTATGTTCTTTTGCCTCGTAGACTGTACTTTTGAAGCTCTGTGGAAGCATCCCTTGAACCCAGGATGTGCTGGAGAAGGGAAAAGCTTTATCTGTGCCTCGGGAGAGACTGGGGGATGTTCTCAGAAATAGCATGACTGCAACAAAGTCACAGCCGGTTCTTCAGTTCCTGTAGATGCCTCACGAAAAATCCATACTGCTCTCCTCCCTAGCAGTAAAATAGGCTTAGATACAGGAAGACCAGCCAAAAGGTCGTTTCTCTTTGTGGATGAACTATTAAGGCTTTTTCTGTAAGGATTCCTCTTGTGCTGTGGCTTCCCCTGTGATGCAGGCACTTGAACTGTAGTGGCTCCCACTTCTCACTCCCAGATGTGTCCACGGATTCTGTCCTCCAGGAAATATTAACAACGGAAGGACAAAGAGAAGTGTATCTTTATTTGGTCATTGTTACTTTGGATATACTGTTCATTTTATATTCATAGGTGTAATCTTAGCATAATGCAAAAGAGAGTAAATGCCCATTCATTCAATTAACCTTTAGAATGTTCTATTTCTAAATGAAGACTGTGAAAATGTAAGCTTATAATGGTGTTTCTAAAATTTGAGGCTTTCTTTAGCTGATTTTTTTTGGAGATCAAAATAGCATTACTATGCTAAGGCCTGCATGCAATGACTCCTTCCACTAAATACCCGTTTGGCACTGGCTTCCTAAGTTGGCTACGGAAAAGATTTATGCTCCATGCGAGCCTATATTTCATTAGAGGGACACATAACTGAATGAAAAATGCAGTCATAAAGGTTTAAGGGAGTATTGTTTGTAGCCAATATTTTTAAATAGTAGAGCGAAAGTTGCCTCTGCTATGGATGGTTTCACTGTTTCATCTGCTGGGGGTCATTCCTCGCACATGGATGGCAGTGCAGGTGTTTGCAAGCGTGTAAAATTTGAGTTCTTTGTCTAGCATTCACTTTCCTAGTTCCGGGCATCCGCATTTTAGACCTATTTCCTTTGACACAGCCTGTCACAGGAAGTTAGCCCAGTCTGCTGCCTGTTAGGGACACTGGATTGCATTGCTTTACAACGTTGGCTTTCTTTTGAGTTCCTATGTGGCCTATCTTGTCAAGGGGGTTGAAAACACTTAAAGTAAACAAATCTGGAACTATCAGTTCTGCTTACAATAATTTAGGGACCTAAAAACCCAAATGTGGGTAGGTTTGAATGTGAGTAACGTTTAAACTTTATTCTAAATGTTTTAGGATTTTCAGCGTTGATGTAAAAGTAGAGATGGCACATGAATGGACACAATGAGCATCTAGGGATTGGACTCAGTTTGTTCTGCAAAATGCGCATCTTCCACATTCAGGAACACTGGCTAATGTGATATCAGAATGGAATGTTGTATTTTCTTACCATTGACCATATCTCTTGAACCAATGGATTACCATGAATTTGAAGTGATACCATAGCTAAGAGGGGACCACTGTGCAAATACACACACCCAAGACAACAAAAGTACTCCAGCATGTGAATAGCCCCGTTTCTGTAAAATTGTAAGTATGGGTTGTTACGGGGTGAATGATGTCCTCCAGAACTGGCATGTTGGAGTCCTCACCCCCCGAACTTCAGCACGTGAACTGATTCGGAGATAGTCTCTCTATCGAGGAAATAAAGTTAAAGTAAGGTCATTAAAGTGGATCCCAATTCAATCAGACTGATGTTCTTATAAACAGGGGAAACGTGGGCACAGCAAAGGTGACGTGAAGAGACGCGGGGAGAAGAGAGCCATGGGTGGCCAGAGGCTGTGAGAAGCCTCAAGCAGGCCCCCCCTTGGAGCCCCCAGAAGGAGCCAGCCCTGCTGACACCTTGACTTAGAACTTCTAGCTTCCGCTCTGTGAGAGTATACTTTCTGTTAATTAAGCCATCCTGTCTGAGGCATGCTTTCACAGCAGCCTGATGAAACTAATGCATGTGTGTATATATTTATAAAGAAATTAGGGGAGGAAAGGGTAAAGTTTAACTACTTTTATTGGTAGAGATTCTTAGGATATACTGTCAAGTAGGAAAAAAAGACAGTATCAGAAGGACCCTTGGGTCGTGTGCTTCTGTCACATTAAAAGGGAATACAAGGGATGTCTCTGTCTAGGTGGGAGTT
>PVJI01014575.1:0-43748 GCA_004026765.1 Micronycteris hirsuta
GTTCCCTGCAGATCTCTCCTCATTTGTTCAAGCAAGTTCGTTAATTTTTCGTCGAATTCTGAAAGCATCCTTATTACAAGGGATTTGAACTGTGCATCTGATAGGTTGGCTATCTCTTGATCGGTTAGCTCTGGGGTTTTGATTTGTCCCTTTCTTTGGGCCATTTTTTTTTTCCCTTGGTGATCCTGTTACTGTAAGGAGGGCAGAGTCTTGGGGATCCCCAGTGCAGGGAAGTTCCTGGTAGTAGTGCTGGGACGTCGCCTCTCGGGGCACGACCTGAGCGCACAATGGTGCCTTCCCCGCTCTCTGCACCCACACCGCCTCCTGCAAGCACTTCAGGCCCCTCTGCGCTGGCTCCGAGGGTCGCTCCGGGGTGGGTGGACGGGCTGCACAGCTCCAATCCCCCGAGGGTCTCCCCAGCGAACTTTCCTGTGAGGCTGGGAGTTCCTCCGGCCGCGGACTCCACCCCCTCACTTGCTCTCAATCTGCGCCGATGGGTTGCGCCATGCTTTCTTTCCGGGTTTCTCTGCACACGAATGCAGACCTGCCGAGTCCACCGGTCTCTCAGCCCCGCTGGGTCCCGATGAGCCGGGCGCAGACCGAGCTTCAGTCGGTCCCCGTCTGGGTGTGCTGCAGCCCCGCGGGGACCGCCCCTCCAACCGCGGACCTGCCGTCTGCTCACCTGCTCGCCGCGGGGTCGCCGAGCGCTCTCCCTTCGCTCTGCACCTTCTGGCTCACCAAACTTGATGAATGTATCTTCTTTGATTCCTTGTTTGGCGGACTTCCTCTCAATATGATTTTCTGTCAGATCTGGCTGTTTTTGGATGTGTAGATTTCTGTTTTTTTCCCCTTGTTTGGCTGTGCGAGGCGGTACGGTGTATTCACCTATGCCGCTATCTTAGGAAGTCTGGGCTTTTTATATATTCTCCTCTAGAAATCCTCTGTTATCCTGCTGAACATTTACTAAGTTATTGATGGCTAGGACACTTAGAATTATGGTACAGATTCTAAAATCTACATACTTGCCTGTCTTGGGGGAAAAGTAGCTATCCTATCCAGTGCTAAAAATACTGGTTGTCAGTTTCTCATTTTTCTCATAAGAATCATTGGCAGCTTGAATACATAAGGACCTCAAGGTGTAATTTCTATATAATTTAAAGCTATTTAGAGGCAGTTCACATGATTTGTTTTCACAACACTTTGAACAACAAATATGTGTTTTTTTAAACCAACAACTAATTCTTAACTCTCTGGTCACTGCTGACTGTACAAGGATTTAATTCAGATGCTACTTGAAATTAGTGCAGACTCCACAGATAAAAATCAGAGACCCACGAGATTGTTCCCACCCCTATTTCAGATGCTAATCAAAAGTCTTGAACCTTGCCTACTTCTGACTGACTATAAATTAAGGGTTCTCGTGATTCCATTCCTTGGTTAAATAATTTGCTAGAACAGCTGACAGAACTCACGGTTCTAGCAAAACTAGTTAAGTCCTTTACTTAACTATTATTGGACTATTATAAGGGAAGAGACTCAGGAATAACTAAAGGAGTAAAATGTGTCGGGCAAAGAGTTTTGGTGACGTGAAAGGGTCATGGAACTTTCACGCACTTTCTTGACTCACCACCTTCCTGGAATCTATGTGTTCACTAATGTGGAATTTCTCTGACCCTCAATTTTTTGTATTTTTTAAATAAAAGGATGGTTGATTAAATCACTGGCCAATTATGATGAAATCAGCCCCCATCCCTTCATTCTCTGGAGTTTTGGGTTAGGGCCATAAGTTCCAGAACCTCTAATCACATGGCTGATCCCTCTGGCAACCAGCCCCCATCCTGAAATGACCCACCAAGAGTCACCTCATTGGTAAACTCAGGTATGGTGGAAAGGAACTTATTTTAAATAACAAAAGATGCTTCTCTCACTTCTGTCACTCAGGAAACTTCACGAGTTTTAGAAGCTCTTGTGCTTCTAAAACCCTTCATCATGAAGGAAGATCAAAAACATATTTCTTATATAAAAATATGCCAACTTCCAATTAGGAAACCAGTTAATCCACATTCAAGTATAGGATCTTTCTTTCTAGTTGAAATCAAAGAAGGTATTTCATAAATTATATTTTGATCTCATTGATTTGTTCAGGTTGTCACTGGACCAGTTCCCTGCCGGGGCATGACCCTACCCCAGGAAGTTCTGAGACCTCCAGGCTCTTGACTAGCACTGGAAAGAATTCAATAAGTCTGAGTGAGAGCAAAAGGGTTTTATTCAAGTAGAGAAAAAGAGGCTAAGACAAGGGTTCCTGGAGACAGGATCAGGGTGTTGTGCTACCCACTGCTTCTCTGGTTGCAGAGCTCACAGGATGGCTCTGTGAAAGAAGTGAAAGTATACTTCTCAGCGGATGCTGGCAAACTCATGAGTGAGTTCTTAGGATTTTATGTGTTTCTAAGAGTAGGTCGTTTCTGAATTTTGTGGCGCCAAATTCTGACTATGCCTTTGAGTTGGGAGGGGGTCATTTCTTATATGGTCTGTTCCAAAAGTGTTATAGCATTCAACCCTCTCTTAGCTCCCCATTCTATTTGTGGTGTCAGTTTTCATTATAATGATGGTAATAACTACCTTTGGGGTCAATCTCTGCTCATTTTTTTCTCCACCTTGGAATGATCTGGTTTTTGCCAGTTCTTGTTGTTGTTGACTTCTGTGACCACCATAGGGGTTTTCCTGCCATAAACTGTTTTCTCTTTGATCATGCCTGAGATGGGACTCTGGTAACAGGACGCCAGCTCCTACTTCCTCTCCACTTACTGGGAGCTTTCCCTGGCTTCTCTTTATCCTGCCTGAAAGCCACAGAAACATAAATTTGTCAACTCTACTTCTAGAGAACTTAAATTTCTCTTTCAATCAACTACCAAGCTCCTACCTACTACATTTATGGAATTGCTATGTTCCTTACAGTTTTATGTAGCTCAATCAAGCTTGACAATATGTCTCTGAAAAAAGTTTGTTTCACTTGAAAATGTATATGTTTCATTTAGAATATAGTAGACAAAAAATGTGGAGAGAATTTCATAGTAAGAACCTGCCTTTTAATATGCAAAATAAACCAGTTGTTTCTTATTTCTTATTTTTTATGGCTTCTTGGACTTGTACTGAAAGATTAACTAAGGTCCACATTCAGAAATAGTCAGAGATAAACAAAAGTTTCCAACATAGCAAGTAACAAAACACTCAGTGGAACAGGGCTGCCTTTCGGCCCCGTAACTGTGGAAATGGTGCATGCCGCTAGCATGGCTACTATGTGAGTCAAATGCCTAGAAACCTGTTCCCCTCTACTTCTGCTCTGAAAATTGTGGAATTATGCTCCCTCTAGTTCATCTATACACAATTAAACAAAGTGTGTGTAATTTCCCAAGTGCAATACTTTGTTTTTCAGTAATTTTTTGAGTAGCACAGTTAACTTGAATAAAACACTTCTGAGATGATTCAGGTCTCCACTGACTTTAATTTGTGTACATTTTAGAGATGGGTTTGTTTAAATTTAGGCAGGCAAAGGGGGCTTATGATTAAATGGCTTTTTTTAAACTAAAAAACACTATTCATATGGGTATAGGGCCAGAGTGAGAGAGAAGGCTGGAAACACTTGGTTTTACACTCTTAGCCATTACATTAGAGTGAAGAAGTCTTTTTCAAAGATGAGGGAAATTTGCCTCACTTAAAAAAATCACAATGTTTCCCATGCAAATAGAAATCCTCATTTTATGGTGATATCCTACGGTAAATTAACAACTATAGTGTCGTTTATGTGCACAATCCATTTACCTTTTTGCAAATAGATTATTTGTTCATCTCAAAGGAATTTCTGAGAGCAGAAAAAGCAGAATGTGTATGCAGAAGAAAATAACAATTTGCACCAAAGAGAGTATCAGAAGTTCAGTTTACAACTTTACAAAAGCTTGTAAATACAACTTCAACAGACCTGTTAAGCTTATTAAAATAGCTGGATAGTCCCCATTTCAATGCGAATCATTCCCCAAAGTGTCTGGTATACTGTGGATGGTGTTGTATGTACAGATATTCTTTAATTCCTTTGTAGATAAAGATTAAATCTAAAATAAAAACTAAGATAAACATCCGTGTGTCTTTCACTTGGTGTGACAGGAGAGCTGGGAGGAAACGTGCATGTATGTATACACAGACACACACACACACACACACACACACACACACACACACACACAATAGTAAGATGTTGCAGGAGCCAGAACGTTTGTTTGTGACTCTTCACTGACAGGCAGCGTCCTTTAAACACCCATGGGCAACAGCCCTCTGTATCCACCTGGGAAAACTTAGGTAGGGCAAAAAGTGAGGCAGTGAGAGAGGTCCAAAGAAAATAGTCAAGAGTCTTGGTTCCCAACAGCTAGAGACACATTATCTGTCACAGGTCACACAAAGATTTCTGAAACACCAGTTTAAGAATTTTGGGGAAAACGGCTTTCCCCTGGAAACGAAGTAACGCCTGACGTTGTCTTTACACTCTCTCAGTAAGTAGCATAGCACAGGTACCCTTCTCAGTCTTCCTAAGGGTTTTTAGCACTCTCATTCCTAAATCAAATCAATGAAAATGAAGAGTCAGTGGCCTCTCTCTAAAACCTCAGTTATTGCCTTGACCCACGAGGCTCCATTGGTTGGGCATCGTCCTGCAAAGCAAAAGGTCACTGGTTCAGTTCCAAGTCAGGATATATGCCTGGGTTGTGGGTTCGGTCCTGGTTGGGGAGAAACCAATGGATGTTTCTCTCACACTATGTTTCTCTCCCTCTCTTTATCTGCCCCTTCCCCTCTCTCTAAAAATAAATAAGTACAATCTTTAAAAAATCAGTTATTTGTTCAACCACAGGTATTGAAGTTGTTGAATTATGTCCCCCTGAATCACTTGAACAGGTGAGTAACACCAAGAATAATGTTTTTAGAGCAGCCTTCCAATGCAACACCTTCTCCTCTGTCCTTTACTCACTCAAGGTCATTTTGAAAGTGGCATCTTACAACTAATCCTAGGCTGACTCCATTTATGCAGATATGACAAATTGTTATACACAAGGAGAATTTATTTTCATTGTACTACTTATTCTTAACATGTATTTAAATCTTTTGTTCTTAATGAGATAAAGCCTAATTATAGAAGTCAAGGAGCTTTTGTTATTGGACAAAATGATGATCAAAGTCAAATTATTGCTATTTTATTTTCTAAAAAAATGTATGCTATAGTAAGTTATGTCCTTTCTGACCTTACTTGTCCTTTTCCCCAGGTTAGATGTTAACACCAGTATCATATTCTCTTTTTCGGAGACAGATATCTAAATGAATGTGATAAAGGTCACTTAGAAGTCCCCTTTATCAGTCACTGTAAGTGACTAAAAGCAGGGTCTCTTACTTTTCTTCCTCTTTCCTGAAAAAATTTTTAGAGGGTTTGGCACAGAGCTCTTATTTTAAAAAAAAATGTTTAATTTTATTTGTTTTCAAATTTGTGTTATTATCCTAGAGAAGTGTTTCCAACCTGGGTTTTACAAACCTCCAAAGGTTTCCAAGGATACCATGATTCCATTTCTTTCTCTTGTCAGTGATTTTTTGTTGCCTTTTAATATGAAGGACTATGTTTTACATTATCCCTTGAGAATGAGAAAATATCACTCAAAACTTTTAAATAGTCTGGGATATTTGTTTTACTGTTCTGGAGAGTAAACGCAATTTTTAAAATCAGTAAGTTTTTCACAGTTCATGTTTTCCAGAACATCATGGTATGGAAAGTAAGAATGCTTACAGACAGTTGCTAAAGGTGATCCTGCAAAGTACAATAACCTTCCATTGTTACTAAGTGTCAATCATCTCACATGGAACCAAATATGACTAAAAGTCAGTCTCATTACTTCATAGTTAGTTTGTATGGTTTCACTCGCTTTATATTAAAAAGTTCTTATTGTAACATTGAATTCCAGTTGATAATGTATAAAGACAAATTTACTGGTAGGAACCTGGGTAGATCAGTCCTACAACTAGAACAGTAGCTAGTATCTGATGCATACTATTCAATAAATATATGCTACGTGAGTTAAAAAACAAGTGATTAAATGAATAAACCAATGTAGCATATGGTCCAGATATGACCTTACTTAACAATAAATTGGCAGTTTTTTAATTTCATAGTCATTTATTTATTTTTTAAATAATTGTTTTGTTTATTTTTAATTGTTCAAGTACAGTTTTCTGCCTTTCCCCCCCACCCTCTTTTGCTTTTTTTAAATTATTTTATTGTTTTTCAATTACAGTTGTCTGCAATTTGGAAATTAAGTATTTAGAATAAGCAAATGCTTATATTCCTGGTTATATATTTTAATAGATAATGTGTGTGTATGAGAGAGAGAGAGAGGCAGTATGTTCATGTGGTGACTTAATACCAGTGAAGTGTTCCCTGCCTTCAGAAGCGGAGTTTTCCTGGCCGCAACACTTAGGAATTGTACTAATACAAGTTCGAAAGTGCTTAGCACGAAATCAACAGTCATCCTCTGGACCTGAAAATCATAGCAAAGCAATGAACTCTATGCCCTCTTCTCTCACAAAGTACAAGGTCCATTCGTTGTTAGGTATATGCATTTTTTTTTCAAAAAGGTATAAATAGACAAAGGTCCAAGAACATATAATTTACTGTGATTTCTAAAAAATCCTCACTCAAGAATATGTTTCTTGATTTGAGAGTGAGAGAGAGGGAGAGAGAAACATCAATGCGACAGAGAAAGATCTATTGGTTGCCTCCCATAAGCACCCCGACTGGGAATGAAGCCCACAGTCTAGGTATTTGCCCTGACTGAACCCACAACCTTTTGCTGCATGGGATGATGCTCCAACCAATGGAGCCACCCAGCCAGGGCTAATTTACTGTGTTTTGAAATGCAAGGTTAATTACTGTTGAACTTCATAATTGATATTATAGGACTCACTGCTATCTAGCTCAATTCAGCAGCATTAAAATGTTGTGTTTCCTCTTCTCCCATGCCTAGAAAACAAATATTACCCAATTATTAACCAACTCCCTAATTATCCTAAGGAGCCCTTTCTATTTTAAAAAGAATAGCATAATACTGAAAAAACATGATGAACTGTGACTTTTGTCCAAGCCAATGGATCAAACAATCTTTGGCATCAAACTTTCCAATGTGCAGATTAGCATTTCCCGAGATGTTAACCAACTCACACGGCATGTAATGTGATTACCAGATGCAATCAAAACCAGGCCTGCTGTTTTGGACTAGAATTTTCTAGCCAGATTAAGTGCTATTATTGCTTACTTTTTTTTTTTTCCAGTTTTTCATCCGATTCACAGGGCAGGTAAACAAGAGAGTGAAGAATAGGTGACAAAGGAACCTGTCATAAATCTGGCCTCATTTTTGCCTCACCTTCTTATATCACAAATGCGCCCCAGAGAGCAGGCATCAATGGTATGCAAATCTAATTGCAAAATAATAAACAGAACCTATATGGATGTTTCTCTCATAGTTAACTCCGTTAATGTCAGAGTGGCAGTTGTCTAAATGTCTAATCTCTCGTGGAATCAATAGTAACACGTTTCAGACATAAGAACGGGTTAGGCAGTGTAGGAGAGGAGTTATGAAAGACTGTCATTTCCAGATTTCAGTAGCGTTCTCAGAAGACTTTATTAATATATGCTGGCACGCATATATTAGGAATCCTACTGGGTTCATTAAGAGGATTTTTCAGTTTCCAATTTTAACCCCACCAGGTATAGCTCATGAGAACTTGAGAGAGCAAGTTCTGCCCAGCTACTTCTCTCAATGGTGCTGAGGAAACAAGTCTATTCCACTTCATGAAATCACAGCCAGTTATTTCATTCAAATTTATTAGGGTCAAGTTTGACCCTAGAAACAAAATAGCCTAAAGAATAGGATTTTTTGATCCATTTTAGGCTCCAGCTTAGGCTTAAATGTTTCATCAGAATTAAATGAGTATCTGGCTTGCTTATTTGTATATTTAAAAAAAAAAGCAGGGAGAATTAAAAAAACCCTAATGGTAAAATTAGGACATTACAAAGTGATTCTCATAGTGAGGACCCCATCAGCAGCAGCAGCAGCAGCATCGGGGAATAGCCAGATACACATTCTCCTGCTCCACACCAGACCTCCCGATCGGGAGCTCCAGGAGCAGGACCATCGGTGTCGCTGGAACAAGACTCCAGGTGTTTCTGATTCACATTGAAGCTTGAGAACCACTGAATTAAGATATATCCCCCAGTTTTTAAGTAAAGAGGTTCTTGTTCAGGCCTAATATTCCCAAATTTGATCCAAATAATTTCAAGTAATAAATAGTAAATACAATTAAACTATTGTTACCAGTTTTTATTTATTTTCTAATTGAAGCAACTTATTTTATGTCATTTAATCAGATGAATTCAAAGTAATTATGAAGATGGAATTAGTAAGAATAAATTATTTTTATAAGTAAAGGTCAATAACTTGGGAATCATGAATGATCTAGTCAGGCTTGTCTCACCTCAGTGCCATTGGTAATATAGGCAGAACAATTCTTTGCTGTGGGAGGCTGTCCTGTGTGTAGGAAATGTTAACAGCATCTCTGGCCTTTATCCATCAGATGCCCCTAAGTAGAACCACCTTCCCCAAGTTGTGAAAATTTGAACTTACAAATGTGTTAGGGGAATTGTGTGGCAAATTGCCCTCAGGTTGGAACCACTGATCAAGTTGATCACTTACAAATATTTTTTGTTGACTTTAAAAACAACATTTATTGCATAGTGCCTTCCATTAAAGAAACACATCCCGCAGTGGTGTGGAAATTCGGATATAGCAAAATGAGTTCTGTCACTCTCAGACAAAGTGACCTGGCATGAAGCACTGTGGTGTACTGGAAATAGCGGTGATTAGAACACAGGCCACATGGCTTGTTGTCTGAGCTCCGCTACTAATTTATTTTAGCAGTGTTAGGAAATCATTAAATCTTTTGGGGCTCTTTTCTAATATGTAAACTGAGGCTGGCAGGCTACATTATCTCTATGGTGACCTCTACTTTTTTACATTACTATCAATTATCACGTGTTGCTCATAATCAAGTGTAACTGATAGTTAGGTAATAGTTTTTACGAATGATACTAAGTTCCTATGTTATCTCTTTAACCTTCCCATTAACTCTGTGAGAAAGTTGATACTGAGCTACTTTCAAAATAGGGGTACTGAGACTTGGTCACATTGTGTAACCTGCCAAAGCTCCACAGTAGTGTGTTGGCATTCCGACCAGGGCCAGGGCCTTTCCCACCACATCGCATCTGCGTTCAGTGGTACCAAAGCTGACTGCCGCGAGGACAGAAAATGATCATGAAGAGGAGAATAGAAGTCAGTACCAGCTATCTTGCAATAACATGAGGGTTTTTTTCCCATTTCATTAATCAAAACTAAGACAACATTCCACAGGTATGGGTATATGCCAGGTTTCTAGGTATCACTCCATAAAACATCTATGGCGTACTTTTGGAGTACTTTTGATTTGTCAATCACTGTAAGTGCTCCAGGAAATAAAAGTGTCTAGATCTTGTCTTCCCACCTAAAGGAGTTTAGCAGTCTGGTCAGCACATGTCCCCTGGAGAAGACCCTGGCCAATGGTCCCTTCAGCATCTGTGAGAACAAGGCAGGCAGTGGCCTGCAGGACAGCCGTCCTCTTTTGTCCTCCTGAGAAAGCAGATGGAGAGTGAAATTGCAATAAGCGAAGACAATCATAAAAATGTTTGTACTGGACTCATTTGCATTCCGAATCCCCTTTTGGATGAAAAGCATACAGAATAAAAATTCTTAGGTTTGTTAATAGACATTTATTTGCACCTTATCCTCATTGCTTTCAGAGGCCTAACCTATCATGGGTGACATATATCTGCCTATCATTTAAACAGTGGCCCTGGAATCCTACTGGGTTCATTAAGAGGATTTTTCAGTTTCCAATTTTAACCCCACCAGGTATAGCTCATGAGAACATGAGAGAGCAAGTTCTGCCCAGCTACTTCTCTCAATGGTGCTGAGGAAACAAGTCTATTCCACTTCATGAAATCACAGCCAATTATTTCATTCAAATTTATTAGGGTCAAGTTTGACCCTAGAAACATGTGAGGGGAGAAAAGTAGGGTCATTTCAATGTTTATCTACTTTTAACATCAGGGACAAGCACAATAAGTTCCTGGTATGAAACACAATTGTTAGAATTGACAGTATTGGGGATTAAAAAATGAGGTTAATTTACTTAGTCAATTCATTACAGAAAATTAAGGTAATCTCAACAAATATTCCATTGACCCATATGTCAGAAACCACAATGTGTTTGTTCTTTCATAAAAGCCATGGCTTATTTAGCATTTCTCAGACTTTGTCTAAAATGATTTACTCAAAATTCGCAGAGCTTTAAGGGTTCCATATCTGGTTTATTAGTTTAGCGAGAAGGGTCCTGAAAACAACAACCAAAAGTCACACAGGTGAGTTTCAATAGTTTTATTTTTTTAAACTTGAGAAAAAACTATCAGTCCAAACACAGTCTGCAAGACCGCAGTGCAGCTTGGCCCCTGACAGAGTGTTAGAACACGCTCCCAGCAATATTAGTGCTCCTCGTGGCTGTTTGTTGTCTTCTGGGGCAATTGTCTTGCTTTAATTTAGGCCACTAATAATATTATGAGATAGATTGATGGTGGTATAATTTCTCTTTATGTTGTTTTTGTTGCTATTGCTTATATAAGCTCATTCTGATTCCATAAAAGACTGAATCCTATACCCACCAAGGGAGGGACCGTAGTTGCGGAGGGCGGAGGGGAGTGGAGAAGAGGGGGTGGTGGTGAACGTCAGGCCCCAGAACCTCTGCAATGACAAGTTTCACCTGTGCGCTCTGCCTCCGTCCCAGAGTGAGAGCTGAAGGCTGGGAGATCACACCACACTGCTCAGTGTCCTGTTGATAGGGGACTCAAGTGTTGGAAAATTTTAGCTTAAGGTAAAAAGTTATAAGCCTAGCAAATAATGTATATGTTAAAGCCTTTGTTTCAGAAACTACAGATAAGGCCCATGCAGGCTCCTGGGACAACACCCAACCTCCTGGGGCACTGCTAAAGATTACTGCCTGGGGACAACTTGAGGCATCCGGGCCTTTGTGTTCCAGAGAGAGACAGAGGACCACCGCCCCTGGGAACAGCTAAGTGCCCAGGACAGGAATATTGCAGCTTCTCTTACCTAATCTTCCCTGAATCTCAAAGCCCTCACCACACCTTGTTTATTCCCTGGTATAAAAAGTCTGGCCTGAAAAGAGAAGGCAAGATGATCTGCTAGGGTATGAACCCACCATCTTCTCAGATCACCAGCCATCTGAATAAAGCGCCTATAAAGATTCAATCACTGTCATTGCTTATTGGGATTGGTAGTGACAGGTAGCCTGAACGCCAGTCTTTTCCAGTTTCACTGTCAGATTTGAAATGATTTCTGACAGGCTATCAAAACAATTTGTTCCCTCACTTCAGCAGCTTTTACACTAGTTGAAATCTAATTTATAGAATAGATCATGCACTTCAGTGACGCCATCCCTGATCTTCCTAAGATGTACTCGGCAGAGATCTCACCGGAGAGAAGTTTGGAACTTTCAGTCCCACCCCTTCTGACCTTTGAGGAAGAAAGAGGAGCTGAATGTTGAATCAGTTGCCAAAAGCCAATGGTTTAATCAACCATGCCCATGTAATAAAGCTTTCATAAAAACAAAAAAGGATGGGGTTTGGAGAGGTTACAAGTTGGTGGACACAAGGAGATATGGGGAGAGTGGCGTTGCCAGACAGAGCATAGAAGCTTTAGGCCCTTTTCTCAAACCTTGCCTTATGTACCACTTCATCTGGCTGTTTCTGAATTACATCTTTTTTATGATAAAAACATAATCTAGTGAGTAAACAGCTTTTGAGTTCTGTGAGCTGTTCTAGCAAACTAATCAAACCTAAGATTTGGGTCCTGGGAACTTCTGATTTACAGCAAATTAGTCAGAAGAACAGATAACTTATGTTTGGCATCCGAGGTGGGGAGCAGTCTTGTGGGACTGAGACCTCAGCCCACGGGATCTGACGTTAACTCTGGGTAGAGAGTGTCAAAATGGAATCGTAGAACACCCAGCTGGTGCCAAAGAGTTGCTTGGCATGGGAAAACACACCCTCTGGAATTGGTATCAAAACTGATAATGCCTTAATCTCATGTGATTTGAGAGGGAGGCAAGACGGTACATTAAAAGCAGCAGTACCCTGAAATTAAAGAGAGCACCATCCCAGTGAGGGTCTTTCACGAACAGTACTTTATAATTTTCATCCAGCCACTTCGCTTCTCTGAGCGTCAGCTTTCTGGCCTGTAAAATAAATAGTTCAGTTAAATGGTATCTAATGTCACTTGCAATTCTAAAGTCTTATAGTTCTTTTAAAATCAGTTCTAAATTGAGATTGGGTTAGCAATATACATACCTTGCCTGACTGAGTTTGTTTGAAATTGGGAAGTAAGCAACTTTTGTTCTTGGTGTCAGTTCTCTAAACCTTCATATCTATTAGAAACTTTTTCTGTTTGTTTAATAATTTACTCCAGTGTTACTAACAACTTTATGTCAACAGATGAGCCAAGCTAGAATAGAATCAGGCAGTAGACACAGAAGTACTCCAAACTAGGTTGGTTTTATATAGTCTTGTTTAAGGAGAACTTCCAAATTCCAGCTGTGTACTCCTTAAATGTCTCCTTAAATGAAACTGACAGAGGGAGAATAGGATCCAATTAGCAAGAGTTTCCTTTCTTCGCATCTGATAAGTTAACATCTGTGCTTTCTGATAATTTTTTAAGTGGCGTTTGCGCTATTCATTAGTTCCTTTTTACTACAAATAGCTGATGCTGAAAGCTGCCTCAGGGCTGCAGGGAATTGTCAGACAGGTGCAGAGAGGCATCACCTGAGAAGAAAGCCTCTGCAGGTATACATTTGGGTTTTCGCATTAACAATATATATCGAATGTGAAAATAAACTGTTAGTAACACTGGGAGCTTTAGTAGTCCTAAATAACTATTCAATTAATATAAGAATAGGATAATATTGATAGTGATGACAAAGGTAATTACTAGTTTGTACATATCTTCTGATTCCCTCAAAGGTACATTTAGTATTTGAGAGAACAGTGTGCCAGGTAGGAGTGTGTTTATGTGCAATTGTTTTGGGGACGGGAGAAAATCTTTCCTTCTACCTTCCTTCCCAAATGCCAGGCCCTACGGTTATATACTAGTTTGGGGAATTCACACCCCTCCTCTCATTCTTCTGCCAACTTTTCTTGCTCTGTCATGTCTGACCATGTCCTCTGGAGCCTCCATCTGTCAGCAAGTGCCTCTATCCTTCTGTTTTATCACACAAACTTCGTTTTCCTCCATGTTGAATATATTCAGAAAACACAAGTTTTGTTATATTCTGCCCTTTTGCTAAAAGATTTCTGGTTCTCACAAGCCCAACCCTGATCACCGTAAAACCAAAAGGTACGTCTCCTCAATCCACATGCAAACGTCACTTCTCCTATGAAACTTCTGTACCCAGATATTTCTGAGTGTTCATCACTACTTCCCCTCTAATTATTCACAGTATTTTTAAAAACTGAACAAGCTTATTCTAACTCTGACAAGGCCACTAAGAGCTTTGGTCCAGAAGTTTGTGTTTGAAGTGTTTCCTTCCTTACCTATCTTACAGGTTCTGAAATACAGTCCAACTCATCTGCCATTTGTCCCAGGGCAGATCCGCAGATCCGCTACTTTTAATCACAGGAATATTGTCACAGCAGGAGCCCTCCGGGAAGCTGAGAGATGTCCTCCTGTCATGATCAGGTTCTCCTGCCGTCAGTCCCTACTCGGTGCAACACACCTTCCTTTTCTGGTCATTGCTGGCCGGACGGTGGCAGCGCCATATGTTACCCGCAGTGCATCAGAAATACAAAAGAACTACAGGGCTGTTTTTTAATTAATAGTGATTTACTTAAATGTCTATACAGAGTTCAGATCACTGTGATTCAGTTGTGGTGGTAGGGAATCTGTTCTGTTCTCTTTGCAGCATTAGAAGGCTCTCACTCAAATTGTCACTCAGCTATTGGTCAGGCAAAATACATTTAATAATTTTCCTACTATAAGATAGCAAGAGAGAGAACATAGGAGTCAGGCATGGGATAGGATTCACACTGAAGCTGTAACTAACAAGTATGAGAAGCAGGATGTAATGCTTCATATACAGAAGTTTCAGGTCAGTGATTTTAAAAATATGAACAAAACTGGAGGCTTTTAGCATGAAAAAATGTCAGCAATTCTCCTAAATCCCAAACAACTTTGAGATTGGACAACAAGAATGACTACAGCTTTGGAAAATCACCAAAGTAAACAATAAATAGAGAAATATTTATTCATTAAAAATGCTTGAACTCCAGATAAGAACAATAGAGTCTTTCCTGGATAGTTTTGTCTGGAGAGGTCTCATTTTCTTCTTCGCTCAGCTTAGTTGAGGTAGCAGTGTTGTTAAGGTGGGCTGGTTGTAAAAATGGCCAGCTTTGCTGCTTGAGGAGGCCAATTTAATTTGGCACAGGGCAAAAATTCTACACCAAGTGGCATTGTCAATAAAAGCAGCAAACTTAGTAGAAAACAAAAAGGGGTAAATAAGAAGGTGGAGCCCTGCCTGGGTGAGCAACAAAATAGTGTACTAGACAAGCACTTAACCAGGAGATCTTGGCATCAGGGACCATAGAGGTTCTAGGCAAGCTCTCCACACATGCCTGACTGACTAGGAGGCTGCAAGACATTTTAATGTGCATCCTAAACCACAAGCGGGGCTGTCAGGAGAAAATGAAGGCTTTATTGGAGTGAAGCATTTGAGCACAAAATCTTGTCAATGATTGGCCAGCTATTAAGCAATGCAGAAACAGATATGATCTTTAGGATGTGACTTAAAACATCAATAATAACATAAATAATATATATATATTTAAAAAGCTGAACAGAAGGGTTTTCAGGAGCCACTATGGAGGACACATGGACAGAGCCAAGGGGGAGGAGGGAGGTGGGGGAGGGAGGTGGGGTTAGAGGGGGAGGAGGGAGGGGAGGGGAGAGGATGCAGATAACTGTAATTGAACAACAATAAAGTAATTACTAAAAAAATAAATAAAAAGCTGAACAGAGACAAAGTGGTCACGCATTGTAAGGGGAGAAAAATCATACTGAGATATAGACCAGGCAAGTTACTAAAAAACAAAACAAAACAGAAACAATAACAACCCTAACAATAGGGAAAAACAATCAGAATTGATAGTTGCTATAATAATTGCCTAAACTTTCGATGTTTTCAGCCAAAAATTAAAGAACATGTTAACAACAGGAAAGTGTGAACCATATGTAGAAAAAGTAAGATAAACTGTCCATGAATGAATAAAGATGTTAATTTAGCATGATAAAATCTTCAAAAACAGCTATAGCATATAAGCGTCTTTAAAGAAATAAAGAATAATATGATGATGATGAATACGGATCACCATAAAATATGGAAGCTTTTAGAAAGAAACAAATGGGTATTCTAGAGATGATAAATATAATAATTGAAATGAAAAATTTACTACATTGAGTTCAGTGGCAGATTTGAGATGACAGAACCAAGAATTGGTGTCCCTAAATATAGAATCCTAAATATTATCCAAATTGAAAATCACAGGGAAAAAAGACTGAAGAGAAATAAACAGAGAATCAGAGACTGTAAAACACATACACACCTAACAACGTATAGGTGTAATAAGAGTCCTAAATAGAAAGGAGAGAGAGAAAGGTGCCGGAAAATATATTTACAGAATAAATGCTCATAATTTTCAAAATCAGAAGAAAAAAATAATATACAAGTTAAGAAGTTCAATGCACTAACAAGGACAAATGCAAAGAGATTCACATCTACCACATCATGGTTAAATTGTTGAAAGACAAAGACAAAAATATTAAAAGTATCCAGAAAAAACAGACTAGTTGTGCACAGGTGTGCATTGTAATTAAAAGTGGACTTTTTATCAAAAACGATGGAAGTCTGAAGGTAGTGGGAAACAAAGTCTTGAAATCCAAACAAACCCAGACTTCTCAACTAAAATTTTTGTGTCCATCAAAACTGTCCTTCAGAAATGAAGGGAAAATAAAAGCATGCCTAGAGGAACCACGGTTGAGTGAATGGATTACTAGCAGAATTGCTTTAGAAGATATACTAAAAAAGTCCTACACACTGAAACAGTATCACACCAAATAGTAACTCAAATCAAGGGAAAAAGATAAAGACCATTGGAAATGGAAAATACGGGGATAAAATGAAAAATAGCTATTTTTCACTTTTTTCTTAATTTCTTTCAACGTCATAAACAATATTTACAGCACTATCCTTATATGGCCCTATAACATATGCACCTATAGTATATGGACGTATATGACAATGAGAAGGAAAAGAAACCATATGGGAGCAAAGGAGCTATATTGAAGCTCTGTTAGAGAAACTAATACATAATCAGCCTGAAATAGCTTATGAAAAGTTGAAGCATATTGCAATTCCTACAGCAATGATTATAAAAGTAACTAAAAACATCAACAGGCAACAAAATTTTACAAAAACATATAGTTTAACATAAAATAAGGCAGTTAAATTGAAATAAAAATTAGAAACTTAGGAAATAAATTAAAAAATTGGCAGATGACTCTAACCATATCAATGATGACATTAAATGTGAATTAACAGGGCATTCTAATCACAAACAACAGATTATAAGACTGGATAAAAAAACATCAAGTTCCAACTCTCTACAAAAGAAAAGCATTTGAATCAGATACACACAAATAGGTTGAATGCAAAAGAATAGAACAATTTATACCATGCAAATGGCAGCTATATCAAAACTGGAGTATCTAAATTAATATCACAGAAGATATCCTCTAAGACAGAGAATGTTACTAGAAATAGAGGCATTTTATGTTGATAAAAAGTGTCAATATATCAGGAAGACATATAATCATGAAACTATACATATTTAAAAGAAGAACACCCAAAATACATGAATCAAAAGCTGAAAGAAATAAAAAGTGAAATAGACAATTCAATAATTAGAATCAGAGTTGAATATCTAACTCACAATATTTGATAGAACTATATATAACATAAACAATAATCTCAAGCATCATGAATTTACAGAGATTTATAGAACATTCTGCCCAGCAACAGCAAAATACACTTAAACAAAACAGCCATATAAAATAGTGTCTAAGCTAGACCAAAAACTAGGGTATAAAACAACTCTCAATACATTTGAAATTATTCAAAATATGTTTTTCAACCATAATAAAATAAAATCAGAAATGAACAATGAAAGACATTTAGGAAATTCCAAAAATTTTAGAAATCAGAGAGTATACTTCTAAATAATCCATATATCAAAGGAGAAACAACCAGGAAAATTAAAAAGTATTTTAAAGTAAATAAAAATAAAAACTCATATATCATAATTTGTGTAGCATACTAAAACATGGATGAACCTCAAAGCATTATGCAGAGTTAAAGAAGCCAACTACAAAAGGCACGTGTTGCATAATTCCATTTTTGTATGTCCAGAAAACTCAAATTTATAGTGATAAAAAGCAGATCACAAGTGGCCTGAGGTTAGGGGTGGCAGAGGGAGTTCGGAGTAGAAATTGACTGGGAAAGGACATAAGAGAACTCTTTGGGGTGATAGAAATATTCTAAAACTAGATGTGATAATGGTTAGATTTTATAAATCTTCTAGAAATCATTCAGTTGTATACTTACAATGGATTAATTTTTTTTTGCATCTGAATTATACCTCAATAAAACTGTTACCTAAACAAATGTATGCCAAAATTTAACATGTGTTCAAAATCTGGAAAACTTGTTTTATAATAAATTGGAATACTTTTGTTTTTTTCTGAGAAATAACCCTCATAAGTTTTTAAATTACAAACAAAGCCCTAGACTAAAACGTCCTGAATTACAATGCCCCCTTCCTTCTAGGATAAAATGCAGGATAGCTATGGCATTTCAAGCTTTCAGAATGGGTGACTAGCTATTATGTGCTTCTATTTAAATGGATAGGAAGAAGCTTACTTAGCCAAATAATTTACCATAAAATTGAGTTAAATATCTTTGAAATATTTGTTTTAATTTAAAACATTTAAACATAAAATTAATTCTACAATACTTATTCTACAGCCATTTTGATGTTAGGTCAATTATTTTTGTTTGGGAATACTTACTTGAGGTCTGTGTTATTTTCTTGGGTTAGCTGCTTACATGTTTTGACTTTATTAAGGTAGAGCATGATTTTGTCAATTAATTTCAGAAATTAATCCTAGATTTGTATTAAATTTTTTCATATACTACAGCAAACAATTAAGGAAAAGTCCAGAAAACATATTTTCTAGACTTCAAAAAACAGCAAAATGTGTTTCAAAGAAACTTTTTTTAACATATGGGCTTTTTATATACTCAAGTGTCTTCTATTTACAAAATAGGCGATCAAGTACTCAAAAATGATACTCAAAGTAGATAAGTATAATAACAAGTTATAATAATTATAGTTACATAACAGTTATAGATGAAAACGTGAGATAAACCTAGAAATGAAGAAGAGGTGCATGAGTTTCAATTAATCTAGCCAGTAAGTTAAACGGATTTATTTGTACCAAGCATTTAAAAACAGTGTTGCCACCTGCGTGGTTTCTAGATATCTACCCCACCTGGGGAGCTCTTTTTTAGCTGTTTATTGCCACAATGATGCTTCCTGACAACTGCAAAAGTTCAATATCGTATAAAAATAAGCATTTATTCTTCACTCATCTGTACCAGGAGGGATAGTGTAGACCGCTCTGTTGATCTTGATTGAGTTCTTCATGCTGTTACCTGTTCTCCAACGGCCTCAGTTAGTTCACATGGGGCAACTCGGCTCTGCTCAGAATGTCTCCTCAACCAGCAAGTTGACATTAACGTGTTCTCAGGGAAGAGGCAAAGAAGCAAGAAAGGGAAAGCGTAAAGCATACGTTCTTTTTCAGTTTCAACTTCTGTCACATTTTCTAACATGTCATTGGCCAAAGCAAATGATGTAGCAGAGCCCAGATCAATTTACTGGCAGAATGCCACACTCACAAGGGGAAGATCAAAGGATAATAAGAATAGAGAGTATATATATATATTTAATTTATTGTTGTTCAGTTACAGTTGTCCTACCTTTTCCCCTATTGTTCACCCCTAGCCCCACAGTCAATTCCCCTGGCCCGCATTGTCTGTGCCCCTGAGTCCCCTCTTCACCATTCACTATCCTGGGAATAAAGTTCATAGGCATTACCTGACACCCTAGACTCACAGTGCCTTCTCTTCTTGAGTCACCATGGTATCTTTCAGCTCTCCTACTAATTCCTATAGCCGCATCTACAGCTTTTATTGTCCCAACTGTCAATCTGAACTGCAAGAACACACTTAAGGAATAAATCATCTTATCTGATCCAACTTTATCCCTCCCTGATGATGCTTTTCCAACCTCAATGTGAATGTTCTTTCCTCCAAGTGGATGGACTTTCCATGGATTCATTTCTTTCCTCTACATTTTGGCACTTGGTTATTACTAGCTGAACGTTTCTCTGGTTACCATTGTTCTTCCAAAGTAATCCCTTAGAAGAATTAAACACAAATGAAATCAACTAGCCCCATTCTCCATTGTTACCCTTGAGGTATTTAGTGCTTCTGGAGAAAAACAAAGCAGAGCTTGGCTGAGGCAGAGGTGGCTAACTGTCTGCAAAAGGGATGTGCTGCCTTTCCATGGTGTCAATGTATTGATGTGCACCAGCCTCCTGGCCAAATTCTACATTTCCCAGTATTTCTCTTTCATCTGTATGTGTCCATGTCCCTGAGGTTGTCCAGTGGGATAAAATCGACGTACCGCTTCTAGATAGGACAACTAAGAATGTCTTCAGTGTTTTCTGTGATTCCCCAGGCTCGCTCTCTTTCTCTACCTGTAAGCTGGCTTCAGAATATCCAGTAAAGAACTCTGAGGTCCCCAGTATGAAAGAGCTGAAAGGCAGAAAAAGGTTGAGTGGCTGAAGAAATACGAAAAAGGTCAAGATACCACAATGGAATCAGTATGAGCAGGAAATACATTTACCATGTTAAGCCACCAAGATTTTAAGGTAGACATTTCAGTAACTTACACTATATGACTTAAATAATTGATACATAGTGCATTGAGACACGCAGCCTATACTTTCATTGGAACTCACAATACATTTCTGCAGTTCTGAGCCAGGTTCCTGACAGCTTTCTTCAGTCCCAGGGGGACCTTTCAGCCATGGTCCTGTACTATTTTTCTCTCCTCACATCACAAAGTATTCATGCCCCCACAGCTCCATCATTCAGAAGATAAACTTTTCTTTCCACAAAAATAAAATTCTTCCTTCCTCCTCTAAAAATACATGTGCCAAGAAAATATAAAGTGGGCCCAATTTTATAGTGCCTAACAATGAATCAAATGTTCTTTGACAAGTGTATAAACACGAAAGGAAAATACACGGATGTGCCATTGAACTATGGGGATACATTCTGAGATGTATGCCAGTAGGCTATTTGGCAATGAATATCATAGATTCTATAGACACAAACTTAGAAGTTACAGCTTCCTGCACACCTAGACCATATAGTATAACCTGCTGCTCTCAGGCTACAAATCTGTACAGTGTTTTATTGTAATGAAAACTGTAGACAATTTTAATACAACAGTAAGTATTCGTATACCTAAATATATACAAACTGAAAGTCTAAAGTAAAAATATGGTACAAAAGATAAAAGATGGTACACCTATATGGTCACTCTCCATGAATGGAGATGCAGAAGCAATTGGAAGTTGCTCTGGGTGAGTCAGTGAGTGAGTGATGAGTGAATGTGAAGGCCTTGGACATTACTGTGAACTACTGCAGTCTTTATAAACACTGTACACTGAGGCTAAATTAAATTTATAAAAATATGTTTCTTCAAATGTAAATTATTCTTAGCTTACTGTAACTACTATACTTTATAAACATTTTATTTTTTTAACTTTTGGACTCATATCTTAAAACACAAACACATTGTACAATGTATAAAATATGTTCTTTAAATCCTGGTTCTATAATCTTTTTTCCTGTTTTTAATTTTTTTTTTTTACTTTTTAAATATTTTTTGCTACAAACTAAGACACAAACACACACATTAACTCAGGCCTATACAAGGTCCAGATCATGAATAACCACCTTCCACCTCCACAGATTGTCCTGCTGGGAGGTCTTCAGGGCAGTGACGTACATGGATTTGTCATCTCCTGTGACAACAATGCCTCCTTCTGAACACCTCCTGAAGGACATGCCTTTGGCTCTTCTTGAGTAAAAGTCACTATTTTCAGAAATATGATCACGGTGGTTCATTTCCTTTGTTTCTTTTTTTCATCATAGATTTGCTTACAAGTAGGTAATACACCATGATCATGCCTCTCTACTAAGAAAAGGCTTCTGCCATTGATGTCCATGGTTTTAAACACTTTAGAGGAGTTTGATGAGGTCTATAAAAGCTTCTGTTAAACACTTCATTGTGAATTTTCTTGGAGGTTCTTCTTCTTTTCCTGTAGTTTCTTTTCTCTCTCGCCTCTTTATCAGCTATTCATTCCTGTTCTTGTTCCAACAACTCCTCTTTGGTCAATATCTCAGGAACCACATCTAGGAGTCCCTCACGTCATCCTCATCCACATCCACGTTACAGTTGTTTCCCATCTCAGCCACAATCTTGTTGATTTCTCCAACCTCCTCCTCCTTTGTAAATCATTTGGCTTCATGGACTAACCTCTTGAGTGTCTTCTTTCTCATGCCATCAGGATAAAGATCACCAATAAAAGGAGGATGGCTGGGAAAGTTATAGAAAAACAGTAAGATCCTAAAAGGTATGTTATTTTTCAAATGGTACTTTTCCATTTAATCAGCATGGCAACTCAGAAGGGCATGGTGAAAGAGGAGGTAGGTCATCCATGACTTCTTATTGCTTCTGTAGGTCACTGGCAGTATGTGCTTACTGATATGCTTGAAGGCCCTGGGGATCTCACCGTGCCAGATCACAGAGGGTTTCAATGTGTAGCCTGAAACATCGCACCCAAGAAAGACTGTTTTCTAGTTCTTAAAAGCCTTGAAACCTGGCATTGACTTGGCTTCCTTGAGGATGAAAGTCCTTTTAGGCATCTGTTTCCAGAATAAGGAGTTTCCATTCATAATGAGTATTTCCTCTGGCAAGTAATTTTCACAATTCGTTTATCTAAATTTTTCAAAAATTCTTTAGCTGCATTCACATCAGCACTCACAGACTCACCACTCACTTTCACATTATGCAATTAATAACAATTCATGAACCCTTTCAACTATCCAGAACTAACAGTAAATTCATCATTAGTCAGGTTCAGATTTTTCTTTCAAAATAGCTAACAATCTTTTCGCTTTGGCTGTGATTATCATGGTGCTGAGACGGATATACTTCTGGATCTGGTCTTCAATCCAGAACATTAGAGGCTTCTCCATGCCTGACAGAAGTCTTTCTCAAATGGGTTTAGTCTCATTGTCTTCAAGGAGGCACATCCATTCACAGCTTATGTCATTTTGTTCTTCAAGGTCATAGCTATAGTGGAATGGTTCATGCTTGACTGGCAATCAATAACTGTCACTAATTTTCCACCTTCATAGTCCTAAATCACTTTTAATTTTGTTTCCAGGTCAATCACTTTATATGGGTTCTTACTAGAAATGTATCAGTGGGTATTTTATGCTTAGGGCCCATGGTAAAGAAAACGACATGAAATTAAATCAAGCACAAGGGAAAATGATGCAATTAAGACTCTTGTTAAACATTAGGTTTTATGGTGCTGCTGCTGGTATAACACAGAATACTGTTTTACAGAAAACTGTTTTTTATAAGTATAAAGTATACACTGTAAAATAATACAAAGTATAGTGTAATACATGCATAAACCAGTAACGTGGTCATTTATTAGCAATTATTATGCACTATACATAATTGTATGGGTTATCCTTTTACATGCCTGGATGCACAGGTTTGTTTACACCAGCATCACCATAGATACGTGAGTAATGCATTCTGCTATGACATTAGAGTGGCTGTGAGGTCACTAGGCGATAGGAGTTTTCAGCTTTGTCATAAACTTATGGGACCACCTTTATATTTGCAGTTTGTACCACCTAACTGAAACATTGTTAGGTGGTGCATTATTGTCAACTCTTTCAACAAGTGGTAATAGAATTGCCTTTGACTTTCAATTGTGAAATAAATTACTTGTAGGGAATGTAAGTCATAAGACACTGACTAAAAACAGTTACAGATGTCATTTCCTTAGAAACCTTTACTCAGGCAAATGAAAAAGACAATTACAGGGACTTCTGGCCAAGATGGAAGCATACACTGTACCTCCTTGCACATCCAAAAGAAGGACAACAACAATTTAAAGACAAAAACAACCAGAACTGACAGAAAATTGAACTGTATGGAAGTCCCACAACCAAGGAGTTAAAGAAGAAACATTCAACCAGATGGATAGGAGGGGCGGAGCTGAGCAGCCTGGAGGAGAGGGCTCTTGACTATATGGCAGCTGGTGGACCCAGTGAGGCATTGCTTTGTGGAGGGGGCAGGCAACACTGCAGCTGGCCAGTAAGCTAGCAAGGTGGCGGCCGGTGGAACAGGCGCTCCGGCATTCACATGTGGATAAAGAAACAGCTGGGGAGTGAAACAGATGGAGTGACCCATGGTCCCAGCTCAGAGATATAAAGCCTCAAACCACCAACTGAAAACACCTGTGGGGGTTGAGGCAGTAGTGGGAGGAACTCCCAGCCTCACAGGGGAGTCTGTTGGAGAAACTCACAGGGTCCTAGAATGTACACAAGCCCACCCACCCTGGAATCAGCACAGAAGGGCCCACTTTACTTGTGGGTAGTGGGGGAAGTGACTGAAAGCCAGCAGAGAGTGGAGCAAGCACCGTTGTTCCTTCTCAGACCCCTAACCCACAGAAAGCATCACAATGCAACAACGTGGATTACCCCACCCTGGTGAACACCTAAGTCACTGCCCCTTATACATAACAGGCATACCAAGAAAAAAAAAATGGCCCAAATTAAAGAACAGATCAAAGATCCAGAAAAAATACAAATGATGAAGAAATAGTCAACCTATCAGATGCACAGTTCAAAACACTGGTATCAGGATGCTCACAGAATTGGTTGAATTTGGTTGCAAATTAGATGAAAAAATGAAGGCTACAGTAAGTGAAATAAAGGAAAATGTACAGGGAACCAATAGTGATGGGAATGAAACTGGGACTCAAATCAATGGTGTGGACCACAAGGAAGAAAGAAACATTCAACCAGAAAAGAATGAAGAAACAAGAATTCAGAAAAATGAGGAGAGGCTTAGAAACCTCCAGGACATCTTTAAACATTACAACATCCAAATTATAGGGGTACCAGAAGGAAAAGAGGAAGAGCAACAAATAGAAAACTTATTTAAACAAATAATGGAGGAGAACTTCCCCAATTTGTAAAGGAAATAGACTGCCAGGAAGTCCAGGAAGCTCAGAGAGTCCCACAGAAGTTGGACCCAAGGAGGAACACACTAAGGCACATCATAATGACATTACCCAAGATTAAAAATAAAGAGAGAATCTTAGAAGCAGTGAGAGAAAAGGAGACAATTATCTACAAAGGAGTTCCCATAAGACTGTCAGCTGATTTCTCAAAAGAGACCTTACAGGCAAGAAGGGACTGAAAAGAAGTATACCAAGCCATGAAAGGTAAGGACATACAGCCAAGATTACTCTATCTAGCAAAACTTCCATTTAGAATGGAAGGGCAGATAAAGTGCTTCTCAGATAAGGTCAAGTTCAAGGAGTTCACCATCACGCAGCCCTTATTATATGAAATGTTAAAGGGATTTATCTAAGAAAAGAAGATAAAGAATATGAACAATAAAATGACAGCAAACTCACAGTTGTTAACAACCACACTTAAAACAAAAGCAAAAGCAAACTAAGCAAACAACTAGAACAGGAACAGAACCACAGAAATGGAGATCATGTGGAGGATTATCAACAAGGGAGTGGGACGTGGAGAGAGGGGAAAAAGGTACAGAGAACAAGTAGCATAAATGGTACGTAGAAAACAGACAGGGGGAGGTTAAGAATAGTATAGGAAAGGTAGAAGCCAAAGAATTTATATGTATGACCCATGGACAGGAACTAAAGGGTGTAAATGGGGGTGGGGGGGTGTGCAGGGCAGAGGGGAATAAAGGGGGGGAATGGGACAACTGTAATAACATAATCAATAAAATATATTAAAAAATTAAAATAATAAACCTAAAAAACAAGACAATTACATAATAAGATCTCTCTTTTTTAGCAACTGTCTTCTGGATGAATAGGATTAAAGTTTACTCGTCTTAATGAGTAGTAGTTCTCAATATTTTAGAATTGGTGGCAACACTTTCAAATATTAATTAGCAGGGCTGAAATCATATAAAGTCTCAAAACAATATAAAATAAGCAAAAAGTATAGCACAATCACACAGTGTCTTAAAAGTTCTATAGTTATTTGATTATTTACTCTTTCAAAACCACATTGAACTTACATTGAAGAATTCTTGTCTTGAACTTGCTGTTGTGATCACAAGCAATGTTTCAACTATTTCTGGTAAATACCAGGCTCTTTCTTTGATATCAGCTTTTCTTTAGACTAATATGAGGCCTCTTGCCTTTTCCTTACTTATAATAGACAAAGGATTGGATTTTGCTGTTCTTCAGTTCACTGGATGTACCTCCATAAGATGTCTGTCTGAAAAACATTATCCTAACACAATAAATACTTAAAGTATCCCCCATCCCCACATCATTTCACATGACTGGTACATTTACCAAGGGCTCAGTACATACATGCTAACTATAGAAGCCTGGCTAGGTATGACTCTTGCAGAGAAATTAGAATAAATAATCCAAACTTAACAAATGAGAGTGGAAAGACTTTTGGGGGGTTTAGTCAAATATTTCTTCACAAATAGGTTATCCTGCTCCTTCTTTTTCTCTATAAAAATCATCTTTTTATTTTTCAGTTACAGTTGACATACAATTTATATTAGTTTTAGGTGTACACCCCAGTGATTAGACAATATATGTTACTATCTGACCACCCTGATAAATCTAGTACCCACCTGGCACCATACATAGTTTTTAGAATATTATTGACTGTATGTCCTGTGCTGTACTTTACATCCACAGAACTATTCTGTAACTATCCATTTGTACATCTTATTCCCTTCACCTTTTTACTCATCTCCGAACCTACCTCCCATCTGGAAACCTTCAAAATGTTCTCTTTATATATGTGTTTGTTTATGTTCTGCTTGTTTGTTTATTCTGTTTTTTAGATTAATTTGTTGATAGATATGTATTTATTCTCATTTTATTGTTTTTATATATTTTTAAAATTTCTCTTCTTCTTAATGAAGATGCTTTAACCTTTCATGTGATACTGGTTCATTGGTGGTGAACTCCTTTAGCTTTTCCTTGGAAACTCCTTACATGTCCTTTGATTTTAAATGATAGCTTTTCTGAGGAGAGTAATCTTGGTTGTAGGTCCTTGCTCTTCATCACTGTGAATATTTCTTGCCAATCCCTTCTACTCTGCAAAGTTTCTGTTAAGAAATCAATGGACAGTCCTATGGGAGCTCCCTTGTAGGTCACTGACTGCTTTTCTCTTGCTGTTTTTAAGACTCTCTCTTTGTCTCTCACTTTTTTCATTTTAATTATGATATATCTTGGTTGGGCCTCGTTGGGTTCATCTTGTTTGGCACTCTCTGCACTACCTGAACTTTTATGTCTATTTTCTTTACCAAGTTAGGGAAGTTTTCTGTCACTCTTTTTTCAAATAGGTTTTCAAATTTTCAAATGTCTTGCACTCTCTCTCTCTCTTCTCTTTCTAGCATCCCCATAATGTGAATGTTAGTATGCTTGAAGTTGTCCCAAAGGTTCCTTACAAAACTTTTTTTGGATTCTTTTATCTTTTTGCTATTCTGATTGGGTGTTTTTTGCTTCAGTACATTTCAAATTGTTGATTTGATTTTCAGCTTCATCTACTCTACTATTAAATCTTTGTAAATTACTCTTCATTTTAGTTAGTGTATCCTTCATTTCTGACTCATTCTTTTTTTATGGTTTTCATGTCTTTTATTATATCTGAGTGTCCATCAACCCAGCTTACACTGTTTTCCCTGCCCTGCTGATTCCCTGAGTCCTTGCCCCATCAAACTTTCAGGCCCACCCAAGTGTTTTCAGTGGATTTTTTTTTTTTTTTTTTGTACAAATGGCCATCTTGGCTCATGTTTCAGACTTTCCTGAAATCTCTCAAACAAGCATTCTCTGGCTTCAGTGTGACCTGTGCCTCTCTCTAAGTGGTTCCATATCTGGCAGTAGTAGCAGCTTGGACTCTTTTGGGCACCTCCAAGCCCAGCACAAGTAGCAGCCAACTGAAGATTACTTTGTAGTTCAAGCTGTGTGGCCCTGGACAGAACAAAGGCAGTGGCTTATCTTGGCCTGCATGTCTTGGGAGATGCCAGAGCCAGAACACCTGGTGAACAACTTCATACCACACCAAAGCACCACTCAACCACCTCCACAGTGACACACTCAAAGGGTGGATTCAGTGGGCAACAAAGAAAGCTCCCTCTGAAGTAAGTCCTGCTCTGAGAGTTGGGCCCCTGCACAGCTGATCCTTCATGGTGGTTCATGGCTGCAGCCAGTCCTTGAAGCCAATCACCCTGGGGTAAATCCCTTTCATTGACATGCCAATAGCAATCAAGGCTCAACTGCAACAGGAAGGTAGACATAGCCCACATGGGGTGGGGGTGTTCCTGGAGTGTCTAGCTTGGATGATTGGGAAGACTGTGCCACTGGACCTTACAGAATACCTACTATATAAGGATATTGTACCAAGTCTGAGAGATATTGCAGCTCTACCTAATACATAGAAATAAACACCGTGAGGCTGCCAAAATGAGGAGACAAAGAGGTATGTCCCAAATGAGAGAAAAGAATAAAAAAACTCCAGAAGAAAACTAAACAAAATAGAGACAAGCAATCTATTTGATGCAGAGTTCAAAACACTGGTTTTAAGGATATTCAGTGAAGTTAAGGGGAAAATAGATGAATTTAGAGAGATGACTTGCCTTAGAGACAATTCCATAAGATCCTACTGAGGATTTTCAGAATATAAATTAATTAAAAATATCTGGATACCAAAGAGAAGGATATTTTCAGCTTGGAAAATCAGCACGGGGAAGATTCTGTTTACTTTTCATACTAAAATATATTTTGATTAAAACAAAAGATAAACAGCAAGATACTATGGGGGATTGGATCCCCATAAGATAGAGTTGTTGTTTTTTTTTTTTTTTCTATGAGATTCTATAGAGCATTTAAATGCCCATCAGTTTCAAATGAATTTAAGGAGAAATAGAATAAACGGGACACAGAAGCAAGTCTGAAAGTAGTGCCATTTTATTTGTCAGAGTAGAGTCACAAAATGTTATAAAGCAATGTTTCTATCTTTTCTGAATGACATGAAACCCTAGAGACAGGAAAAATGATTATCTCAGAAGCCCGTACAAATGGAAGACTGTAGCATTAATTTACCAATCAATGAGCCATTTCAGTTGATCCTCCAAGCAATTGAGAAAAACTAGACATCATTATTAAACAAAAAGCACAATTCTAAATGTCAAGCATGCATCATAATTTTAAATAATAATACCTTATATTTGTGGAACACTTCAGAGTTTACAAAGCACTTTTATGTACATTATCTCATTTATCAATTTCTAAAAGAAGAAAAATTTAAGGCAAGGAAAGCGATTAATATTAGTGTTGCACTGAATAAATGAGGGTGAGTTTCTGGAATAATAGAAGTCCTCAACAAATCTTTATCAGAAACTGATGAATTGCCTATCTCAACTTCATTATCCTCATCATGGGCACTTATGAGAGAAATGAAAAATTGATGAGTACCGTCATAATCAAAGAGAATAAATGTTTCTCTGTTAAAGTGAATGCATAATCTTTCCAGGAATAAAATAACAATATTCATTTATTATTAAATTCTGATAATGCTGACATCAAACTCAGTTCAACCAGTGAAGGAAATTAGCAATATAGAAGAATACTGTTTGGATTTGGGTTGTTAAATTGTACATACATATTTCTTCCCCTAAAATCTAGTCTCTTGTATCTCTTACTCGGGGAATATTTTTAGAATCCATTTATAACAGGGTGATGGCTCATTTTTTATATGTAGATTGATTATCTTCTAAAAACAGATTGAGTGAATGTCATGGGCTCTACATGCCCTTTTTACAAAAGAAGTTAATGGCATCTTACAACAAATGGACTTTTCTTGAGTGATTAATTTTTATTAAAAGATTATCATGTTTTCTTTGTTATGCTTTTATACCATTTTAGTCCAGCTTACACAAAAACAATTTAAGAGGGAAAATTTATCACATTAAGTATTTGTCTATTTTTCTCTAGTAAGTCTATAACACTGATAGAAATTAAAATAAAAATTGATATTATTCCATTTGCTATTTTAAAATGTGCATTCATATTGTATGTGCTTAATAATAATAATAATACTGTTTTGTTCTACCACACCTAGAAATTGAACTTTCAAAGAAATGCCAAATATAATTTGGCGTTTAATTTATTTATTATATTAATTTTGATTTATTTAAATTAATTTATTTAAATTAATTTAATTTATTATTATATTAAATTTATTATCATCATCATCATTTATTTGTTTATTTATTTTGGATCAAGGAACATGGCCCAGACTTGCTGGAGCTGTTTATTTACAGGAAGGGCTATGATCCTAAAGGCCCTTGGGCTGTGGAACAGAGATAAGTCCTGGACTCCAGCTCCCGCTCAGTCACTCAGGGCCTCTCACTAACTCACCCTGGGCAGCCTAGGTTCAAGGGCCGGGCACCCTGGAGGGGCCTGTTTCACCCAGGCGTGATGTGCTTGACAAAGGCTTTGTAGTTGATACAGCCATTGGCATGCTCTTGCCCAGCTAACAGCTGTTCCACTTCCGCCTCAGTCATCTTCTCTCCCAGGGTGGCAAGGACATGGTGAAGCTCAGCGCCCCTGACCGTGCCCTTGCTCTCCTTGTCGAAAACACGCAGCCCCTCCTCGAAGTCCTCGTAGGCGCCCTGCTCCTTGTTGTGGGAGATGTGCTGCAAGATGGGCAGGGACATCTCAAAGTCCAGCATCTTGGCATTCATCTCTTCTAGCTTGGGCTTGCCCAGGACGTGCAGCACCTCAGCGTTGGTGGGTTTCTGGCCCAGGGCCCGCAGCACGTCCCCACACTGCCCATAGGTGATCTTCATCTCTCCAGTCCGCGTCCCGTCAAACAGCGAAAAGGCCCCTTTGAACTCCTCAATCTGGGCAGCAGTGAAGTCTATCTTGATACTCTTGGGGTCAAAGGCAGGTTTCTTGGCGGACTCAGGAGCTGGGGCAAGGGCTGGAGATAAGACAAAAGATAAGACAAAAACAAGTGAAAGAATTTCAGTATTTCTACTACCAAGAGATAACTATTGTGCAGTTCTTTAGTTTCTTCAGTCCTGTGTCTTATGATCATGTATGTATATATCTTTGTATGTTTCTATGCGTGTGTCTGTATGATTTTTTGTGTGTCTCTGTGTTTGTATATGTCTGCATGTGGTCTGTAGCAGGGCACTTAAGTAACTCATCTAAAACTTGGCGATTCCCATTGTATATACTAGGAGACAATGAGTTGTCTCCACAGTACTGATGCTAAATAGAGTATATTCATTTCAGCTATTGTAAATAATTATTTTGTTAAATATTTACAGGGAGAGAAATATATCCATAAAATAATGAATGAAAATATATTATAAGAAATAAGACAGTTACCCACCAAGGAATTCCCATAAGACTAGCAGCTGATTTCTCAAAAGAAACCTTACAGGCAAGAAGGGGCTGGAAAGAAGTATTCAAGGTCATGAAAGGCAAGGACCTACATCCAAGATGACTCTATCCAGCAAAGTTATCATTTAGAATGGAAGAGCAGATAAAGTGCTTCCCAGATAAGGTCAAGTTAAAGGAGTTCATCATCACCAAGCCATTTATATGAAATGTTAAAGGGACTTATCTAAGAAAAAGAAGATGATCAAAACTATGAACAGTAAAATGACAACAAACTCACAACTATCAACAACTGAACCTAAAAAAAAAAAACAAAAATAAAAACGAACTAAGCAAATAACTAGAACAGGAACAGAATCACAATATAGAGATCTTATGGAGGGTTATCAGTGGGGAAGTGGAGAGGGGAGAATGAGAAAAATCACAATGCAAAACGGCTTAGGGGATTAGAATTATGGTTTGAAAAGGTATATTTAATAAGGATCACAACAAAGTGATCGTAATAACTGTGGTAAGCTTTGAGTACATATTCTATGCTTGAAAAATGTGTTAAGCCTTCAAAATATTTGTTTCTACATCCAACGTTATTATACACAGACTATATCATGTAAGAGTTGAAACATCTCATGTTTTACGTTGCACTCAAATGCCAGGGAAATTGAGAGTTGGTAGGAACTTCGGGTTTAAAATTGACTGAATATTTACTCCAAAGGGGAGGAAATAATTTTATTCTTTTGGTAAGTCACTTAGGTAGGAGATTAGAAAGAGATGTTTAAAGGCCATGGGGATCAATTTCTAGAAGGACTTTTAGTCTTCCAAAGGAGTTTGGAATAAAAAAAAAATTATAGTTTTGGAAATTATTCACTTGTATTTTGTATTAAAGGTTATGCAGCATATAAAAATTTCTATGTTTACCTGCAAAAGCTAAATTGCCTAACAAGTTAGATTTCACATCCAAAGTTTGTAATTTTCATAGAAAACAAAATTTGTAAACTGATTCTGTTGCCTCTAGCAGCTCTCTCATATTTATTCAGAAAAAAATAATCTTTTAGGTAATTTTGCTATGGGAAGTAGACATTTATCTTAGTTCAGAATATTTTCCCTTCTTAGTCCAGTTAATATCAAATATCAAAACAAATTTTATTTCTTTAATCTGAAAAAGTTATAGGAAAACTAAAATGTTGAATTATATGTAAATTTTAGAAGGTAAAAGACCAAAAAAAATTAATTATCACCATCCTCTTTCCCTAGTTCTTGAGTTATGTCAAAGCAAAGCATAGAAATGAGCTAAGGTTTCCCCTTTAGGAAGTCACATGGGAAGCAGCAAGCACAATGTTGTGGGACAGGCACCACACGATAGAGTATCACTGGCCATTTAAATGTCCTTGTCATTGCTAAGGAAAAGTGTGGCTTTAATATTGCATGTGCTCATGATATGTCCAACTATTTACCAAAATGATCATAGAACTATATTTCAAGATACTGAAACTTGTTTTTTCTTGGTTATCTAAACCATTTATGTTTTTCTTAAAGAGAATATGTCCTATATAGAAATAGAATGTTTTGACTTTTTAAATGTAATAAAACAATAGCTTACTGTTTATGTGTTTAAAAAAAAAGTTGGGAATCTCTGTCCTCAAAACAGAACAAAACAAAAAGGACAATCCATCCTATATAGATAAGTAAACATATACTTGATGTTATACTGAATAAGAAATTGGAAATTGGGGATTATTTGCTTGAACGGATCTTTGAATTATTCTTTTATCTCAAGCCAGCCTACACATCTTTCCTTTTCTCTATGTACCTTTCTTTAACCCCTGTAGTCCGTCATGAATTGCCAACAGACATTCAAATGTTCAATATTGCTGAAATTCTGAGACATTAACTTAAAAAGTCGATGAAACCAGCAGGAACACAGCAGTTAGACTTGCCCCAAGTCATCAAGCACAACAAAATTCAGTATAAAAATCTAAACTAAGCAACTCATATAAAAAGAGGGGTACTCTAGAAGTTTAGGGGAGTTTAGGGAAGTTTTCCGGTCAGGATCACTGCACCGTAAGTTCCCTTTTCCAGCAGGTCCTCCGTGGAAGAAATCACAGGACTCCACAGAGGGCAGCAGTCCTGCAAACACACGAGGGCAGGACATTTTCAGAAGGAAAAACTTGACAGCTTCAATTGCTGATGATTTTTTTCCTTTCTCTTTTTCAAGTTTCCCCTAAAGATTAGGAGTGTCAGACATTGACATCAGTCTCAGAGAACTGACCCATAAAGTAATTAGAAAAGGAATTTCCCCCATGCCCCACCCTTTTGTCTCAGAGCTGGGTCAGATGAAAGGCACCTCTGTTTACTTCCTGATCCTTCTAATTTCTGTAACAAGGACCATCCCAAACTCATCTCCCAGCAGCTGCTATAACTGAAACTCAAGAGACTGCCCCAGGCACCATGGCACCTTAGAGCTGCTCAACACTAATGGATTAGCTCTCCCTAGCACAGGTGGCAATTTAACAGGAGACCAAACTTTTATGCTAGTAAGAGACCACTGAAAATTACTTCAAAGGCCACAGGCCTAAAGCAGAGCTAAGAAAACACAGGGTTTTTCTAAAATGTGTATCAACTGCTTATCCTCCTACCCACATTCCCCAAAGGAAGATGATTATGGGTGTAGTGGGAATGACAGGAAGCAAGATTAATATAATTTCAAAAATGAAAAAGTAGCACTTTTTTTTATTACTTCTAAAACTACCAGTTTCAATCATGAAATACAAATTTAAGGGCCATATTTGCATAAAGACTGATTATATTTCAAACAAAATATTATCTTTTTTTTGCCTCAGAAACTTTCTAAAACGATATGAAAAGCTGTATAAAGAATTAATTTACTCTTTTTTTTTTAGTATAGGACATTTTACAATTCTTTTGAAATACTTAAAACCTTTAGAAAAAGTGACAGCTCATGCCGCCCTTTTCACAATACACCAGCATTTTAATTAAGTTGTTTGCATAAAAAAGTTTGGTAAACAGACCATAACACACATGCATGATATTTCCTAACTTGCACTGAAAGCTCACAGAAGAATTTAGAAAGCAGATGAGTCAGATAGTTAGACAAAGACCAGATTAGTTGAAAGACAGATTGGAGGCAGAGAAAAATGTCTCTAAAATGCTGACAGAAGACTCTAAATTACAGGATAACGCACATAAAAGCACATTGACACATGTAAGAACAAACTGTATCTATTATTAGAAGGTTAATAATTAAAGGAGCAAAAATACTCCATATACTGGTTTTCATGTATGCACGTATATAACACTATGAACTACCAAAATATTTCTTTAGTTTTTCAAACATCAGATTTTGTGAATTCAACTTCAGAAATTAAAGAAGTTTAGGGATTGATTTTTTTTTTTTTTTGCATTTTAACATAAAATCCCAGTTGTTAAAATCAATGGAAAGAAAGAAAAAAAAATATATATATATATATAACATGCTTATCTGGAATGTTGGAAAATGTCAGCTTTGTCTTAAGTTTTTAGATTTTAATCTTGTACTAGATGACTATGACCTAAGTAAGTGCAACTACTGGAAAGAATTCTTTGAAAAAAAATGGAACAGATGTGGAAAAGAAAACAACAAAGGCAATGGGGGTTTTTGCATAAGAACAAATAAAGTCTCAAAATGCTCCATAGTTCATATTGACTGAGATTTTCTTTATTGTATTGGATAAAAAAATGGAAATAAAATACATGGTGTTTAATAAGACATTTCGTATCATAATTCTTTTTATAACTATATAATTTTACACCTACTCTTCAAATAAGACTAAATTTTTCTGTACTGCTAGGACTTTCTCTAGTATTAATTTTTTAAGTAAATTAAACATGATTTCTGTCATATACAAGCAAGAGCATCCTAATGGGTTTAATAATGACTTAAGTAGGAGCTTGAGGCTGCAAATGGGACCTTTGGGATGGGTTCCCCTTTTCTTTGTTGTACCTCATTTGTCTTTCGGGAAATATCTGAGTTCCAGTTATAGACAAAGCATTTTTTCCAGGCATAATCCAACATGGATCCCAGAGTGCTGTCTACTTTTTAAATCACGCAGTGCTCATTTTACGAGGTTCCATGATGTTTATGACTTTAGTAGCAGGAGAGAAATATGTACTTTTTGTGAAAAAAAGTACTAATTTGAGAATCAGAAGGCCTGGCTTTCTGAGCCTGGGCTGGTCACTTCATTTTGTGGTCCTGATTTCTCATTGCTGAATGAGGAAATAGGGGTGGATTTAACTTCAAAAGTCAATTTTAAGATTAACATTGCATCATAAGGTAAATTACATTTTAATATTTGGAACCCATGTCATATTTTATAATATTACTGTAATTTGTATTATTTTCTGTTAAAATTATTTTCACAATTATTAGGAGGTTGAGGGAGTAGGAGGAGGGTAAAGGAAGAAATAATGGTAATAGATGGAAACTTGGGGTAGTGAACACACACTACCGTGTATAGATGATGTGTTGTGGAATTGTGCACCCAAAACCTGTAGTTTTGTTAGCCAGTGTCACCACAATGATTAAAATCATAATAAAAATAAAAGCATCAAACAGTAGAATAAAAACAAAAACTAGAACCTTGCATATGTTGAAGAGAAAGCAGAGACCACTAAAAAATAAATAAATAAAATGATCTTCACAAATGAGCTGAGTAGGCATACAATGGAATATATCAATTACTTTTGTTTTCATATTTTAAAGGCAATGGAATAAAGAACCTCAAAGTTTGTGACGCGTTGCAAGCCAGACAACAATTTTGTGACAGAATAGAGACAGGAAACCAGGAGTCCTAACTTCCTAATCAGTGTTCTGAATTATATGCTCAGCACATCCTAAATACTTCTAGAAATATACTGGGTGGGCCAAGAATATAACAAATAACCTAAATTTCTCTGTCTCTTTGTCTCTCTCTCTCTCTCAAAAATAGCACCCATTCTCTATCACCCAAAACAACCCTTATATAATCTATGAAGAATGACCAGTAATGTCTTCACACTTTCATTTTAGTATGTATAACCTTCTTATTTACTGTAGACCTGTCTACTATCACTGTATCTGCTAAACATAGCAGAGAGCTTTTCATATATATAATGTATTCTTAGTAAATATATGCATGGATTTACCCATAGCTTAGGTGCTCATATTAGTTTCTATACTCAGAAAGACCTATATTTAAATCCCTACTTTGACACTTAGCCCTGTGACCTTCAGCAGATTACTCAAATTCTCTGAATCTCAATGTTATCATTCCTACCCCACAGGGTAATCATAAAGATGAAAGGAGATAATGCACACAGCGTGCTTAGCACAGGCTTGTTCTTCCTATTGTTAACGGTATTACTATTTTTATTTTCACACATCTATTTCTTCTTTTCTTCACAAAGACAGAGGCATGGCTTAATCATCTTCATGTGCCATACCAGAGGATTTCAATTAGTTTTGCATTCATTAATGCATAATCATTCTCTGCCTATACTAAATCTTTTATTAGATGCTTGTTTTTTATTTTTTTGTCAGTAATAGCTCCTGACCATGTTTCCTGGTTGTATATCCTAGTTTAATGAGAGGGTTCGATATGGCCCAGTTAGGCAAATGCCAGGGAGATGAGAAGCTGGAAAGCACCTAACAGATTTTATTTTATTTTTTATTGTTGTTCATGTACAGTTGTCTCCATTTTGCCAACATGACTTTCCCCCTTCTACTAACCCCTACTTCCCACCCTCAAAACGTCCTCCCTTTGACTTTGTTCATGGGTCCTTTATACATGTTCATTGAAGACCTTTTCCCTTCTTCCCCCCCTTGCCCCCCTCGCCTCTCCTCTCTGGTTACTGGCAGTTTGTTCTTAATTTCATTGTCTCTGGTTTTATTTTGCTTGCTTGTTTGTTTTGTTGATTAGGTCCCAATTATAGGTGAGGTCATGTGGTATTTGTTTTTCACCTCCTGGCTTATTTAACTTAGCATAATGCTCTCCAGTTCCATCCATGCTGTTGCAAAGGGTAGGGACTCCTTCTTTCTTTCTGCTGTATAGTATTCCATTGTGTAAATGTACCATAGTTTTTGACCCACTCATTTACTGATGGGCACTTAGGTTGCTTCCAGCACTTGACAATTGTAAATTGTGCTGCTGTGAACATTGGAGTGAATAGGTTCTTTTGAATTAGTGTTTCAGGTTTCTTAGGGTATAATCTCAGCAGTGGAATTGCTGGGTCAAAAGGCAGTCCCATTTTTAGTTTTCTGAGGAAATTCCATACTGTTTTCCACAGTGGCTGTACCAGTCTGCATTCCCACCAACAGTGCACTGGGGTTTCTTTTTCTCCACAACCTCGCCAGCACTTAGTGTTTGTTGATTTGTTTATGATGACCATTCTCACCGATGTGGAGTGGTATCTCATTGTGGTTTTAATTTGCATGTCTCTGATGGCTAAAGATGTTTATCATCCTTTCATTTGTCTCTGGGCCCTTTGTATATCCTCCTTGGAGAAGTGCCTGTTCATGTCCTTTGCCCATTTTTTAATTGGATTTAATTGTTTTTTCTTCCTGGAGTGGAGTCGTGTGAGTTCTTCATATATTTTTTAATTAAACCTTTGTCTGAGATATCATCGGCAAGTATATTTTCCCATACGGTTGGTTTCCTTTTCATTTTGTTGATGAAAGAGAGAGCTCTCCACCCAAAATGACAATATTTAAAAACTGATTCACTGGGAAGATGCCCATGTCATTGGCTGATTTAGAAGTCACAGAGAGAGGAAGATTAGGTGGGAAAATCAAGAGCTCAGGTGGGGTCTTTCAGCTATGAAAGCCTTCACATGCTGAGATGGCAACACACCAGGTGGACATGTAGGACCGATCGGCCTGCGGTTGTCATTTGCTCCAGTTTTTAGTCGAATTAATTTAGTTGAGTTTTTAGTGTAAGCTAATGTAAGCTTGAGTTAGGTTGTTTATGGAAAAAATAATTGGAGAGAAGATTATTGAAAACCAATCCCTGGAAAAATATTTATATTTAGGAGTTGGAAGGTGAAGGAAATGTTACTTTTTCAATAGAGCTACTATGCCCACAGTTTATATAGGTACTTTATAGTTGTAAAAAATGGGGGTGTGGTAAAAAAAAAAGAAGTATTATGTCTTAAAAGCATTACTAATGTTAAAATCGTTAATGGGAAATATCACTAATTTCTATTTTAGTTTAAATACAGTTTTCTATACGTCCTCTGTGGTAGACTCTTTATTATCTGTGAAAGAAGTATTTAGTCTCTCTTAAGTTATGTTGCTTTAAATAATTCCTGATTTGTTGATACATCCTACTCTCTATCTCCCCTCATTCCTCCATATCAGATTGGGATAAGTGGGTAGTAATAACACATAATTACAACACCTTCTAACTCAGGAGAGTCAAACTTATTTTCACTGGGGGCCAATTCAGCCTTGGGTTGCCTTCAAAGGGCCAAAATAATTTTAGGACTGTATAAATGTAACTATTCCTTAACTGTTACGGAGTTGAAATTATATTCAGCCCTTGGAGGGCAACCAGGAGGCTGATGTGGCCCCCTGATGAGAATGAGTTTAACACCCCTGCTCTAACTTCTCAATTGCCTTACACTAGCATCACTTAGGGAACTTTTAACACTCCTGTTGTGGAAGTGGTACCCCCAGCAATTAAATCAGAATATAAGGGGCTGGAAAGCAGGCATTGGTAGCTTTAAAAGACCCTCAGGTGATTCTAATATGTAATCTAGGTTGGGCAACAGAGCTCTGAGAAAAGTGTGAGTGAAGAAAGCTCTGCGCTTGGGAAGAAAGTCCTAGCATGTGTTTCATGAAGAATGGTAGACCAAGATTTCAGTAAGTGAGATAGGAGTTTCCCAGCTCTGCCTAGACCACATCCTGGTTCATCAAAACTATGTGGAACGATAAAATCTCAAATACACATATTAACTTATATAATGAAAGCTATTGCAGAGACTTTAAACTATCTGGCTTTAGGAGCGTTAAATTGGTATCTGACCTTAAGAAGTGGTTATTCTGGTTTAGAAAATGAGTAGCTGCTACCTGACTTTTGGAAAAGTAATAGATTATTTATCTATGCATCTATGACAAAGTTTAAAGAACTTTGTAGACTTTGCTTTAACTAGAATTCACTGGAAATGATTCAGAGCAAAAAATAAATAAAACAAAACCAGAAAATGATACATTCTTAGTGCATATGGAATTTAGGAGAGAGAAATTTTTATTTCAAATGCCATTAGAATCAATCCAGATTAACGGATAAATAAATACCAGTGCCTAGAGTGGTTTTAGTTATTTTCCATTTTTGAAAGATAGAAAAATGTATATAACTTCTTCATATGCAGATAGTTTTGCAAATTTCATTTTTAACTTAACTCTATACAATGAGCATGTTCTTTTCTTGTAATTTAAAACAAAACATTTAAAATAACTAAGTAATGTCTGACATACAGATGGACCGTCATCTATTTTATAAATCCAGATATGATAGGTTACTTTGTTTCCAAATTTTTGGCATAATAAACAATATTATCTTAAATATCTTTGTACAAAATCCTTTGTGCTTATTTTAAATAATTTTATTAGGATAGATTCCTCAAAGTAGAATTACCATGAATACAGGAGGGAAGGTAAAGGATATAAACTCTCTGATGGTCCATATACTTATTGACAAAATATTTTCTGAAAAAGCTGTACAAATAAAAGGTTTCACTAGTATTTCATGAATGTATGTCTCATTCTACCCACTGTAATAATTGACTATTTTAGTTTAAACTCTTGGCTAGCTACACCCCTTTAATTCATGTCTAATCAATTATTAGTGATTTCAATCATGGAGAAACTGATCATAACTTCCTGCTTCAGCAGCATATTTAGAAAAAGAAAACTGATAATCTTCTATTTTCTTAATTCTTAGAATTTCAGGGAGTAGAATAAAAATACGACAATTGAAAATGCAAAAGCCATTTAAGAATGAAGAAAATAAAAGTAAGATTTTTGAAGATGTACTATATATATTCTTATAACTATTTTGGGATTTTATTGTTATTGTACTGAGTAAATTAAATCTCAGAAAGTTTAAGTAAGGTTTGTAGGATTTTGCACTTACTAAGTAGCATCAATGTAAGTCAACATCAATTTTGACCTCAAATTTTATGTTCTTTTGATTATATAATTTTAAATAAGTAATGGTTTATCTTATTTAATGGTAAAACATAATGTGGGAGGGTATTGTCCTATCAAAGGGCCACCTTCTTAGAAAGTGTTGAAAATCAAGAATATTATAATGAATTAATTTAATGAACAACAAAAGAGATATTTGCCAAAAAATAAGTTTATAAATCAGCGACAGGGAACAAACAAATATTTTAAATTTTGATGAACCAGAAATGGTTCTGAATTTATTTAGAGAATCCAGGTATTTTGTTTTTAGGTTCATTTTTTTCTTAAAATAACAGATGCTTCATCACAGAATGCCAACTTATATCCATAAAACTTTGAGGTTTGATGCTCATAAGCCACAATACAAGTGTGAAGGAAATTGCTATTTTAAAGTGATAGAAGTGTTTTATTGTTTAAGTTTCAAAGTTGCAAAAGTGAACACCGAACTTCAAACTGAGCCTACTATTACTATGTTATGAAGAAAATCAGCTTTTTATTCAAATATATATTTTTTTATATCAGGGATATGTAAGTACATATGTATCTATATGTATTTAGATTATGGTGTGATATATATTTCCTAAATGTACACAAATGTCATACATCTCTATGCATAAAATGGGAAAATCTTGAAATATATACTTACAAATATATAACTAAATGGCTTATAATTTCTATTACATATATACATACTTATTTATGGATTACCTCAATGCTATGTAAGGAATGCACATATACATAACTTTATTCTTTGAAATTGTATGAAAGTAAAGTAATTTTCTCTATAAAAATTGTTACCCATTTCAGTTAGAATAAAATTAGCTCTGGATTTCTAAAAAGTAATCTTAAATAATAAGACAAGAACCCAATATATCACAGGAGGCAAACACAAGGCCCGTGGGCCGAATACAGCCCTCCACCTTGTTTTATCCGGCCTGGCACCTTGTTTCTACCCGGTGACAGCACCAAGCTCTTGCTTAACTGTGAAGGAGTAGTTACATTTATACAGTCCGAAAGTTACGTTAGGCCCTTTGAAGGCAACAACAAGGCTGATGTGGCCCGCAGTGAAAATGACTTTGGCACCCCTGCTAATATATAATCATAAATCTAGGTTGTACATGCAAATTTCCAAAAGTAATGTAGTATAAATACAGGAAAATTTAAAAGGGGGCCAACATCATTTTTTTTATTTCTACACTTTATAGTTTGCTGCACGTGACTGGAGGCAAAACAACTTTCAAAAACTAAAGGTAAAGTAAGTGTATGGAAGCAATAGTTTACTTAAAAAATAAGCATTTCCCCCTTCAAAATATGTGTTTACATTTTATTTGAATTAAAATTACCTCTGATTTAAAAAATGACTACAAATAAATGTGAAAATAAGTGAAGTACCCAAGATATGTGCATTATTTGTAAAACCTCTCTTCATCATACCTGACATGAACATTTTATTCCAGAATTTACCTGATGGTCAGGAATCTTTTCATCTGGTGCTGCAGACAGAGGCAGTGAATTCTTCTTAGTGGGGTTTTGGTTCCTGACTCCATTCTGTCCTTCCCTGAAGATCTAGAAAGTAGCCAATATGACATTCTGTCTTAGAAAATCACTAAAGTGCAAGTTGAGTTATTAGATAAGGTCCTTCGTTGTGTTTTCTGAAAGCAAAATTAAGTTATAAAATACTTGTTTTAACACTCATAAATGTACATCATGCTTAGGTGTTGAGCTAGAAATATAAAAAGGTCAAATGAGATCAAAGGAAAATTTTCATTTTCTCTTTTTCTTTAGTCAAAATGTCACCGGTAACATCTCAGAAATTATTACGTTTTATCAGGTGTCTTGGTTGCCATTAGCCCTCAAGCTCACAAAAGTATTAAAAGAGACAAAGGAATCCAAAAGAAGCTCTAAAATTTAAGCATTTGTACATTAAGAAAAAGAATGTTATCTATTTAATTAACATGTCACCTCCTGGAGGGCCAGGTGTTCTTTAGAAGTTACCTATGTAAGTATTGATCCGTCCAAGCCTCATACGAGTTGACAAGATAATGTGGTAACAGAAGCTTATCTGAGGAAAAAAAAATATGTCTAAAGACTTGTTTACCACTTCAACTCCCGTTTAAGAAGGGATCTCACAGTGCAGTCTTTGTTCCTAAGTAGTATAGTGCCTTTAGTGCAAGTTAATGCTTGTAGACAATTTTACTCTGGTTGTTTGTTATTCATTGTTAAATGCGATTAGAAATGTTATTGGAGCTTTCCCAGCTATATTCACTCTCCATATGTGGGTAGCATATTTTGTTTATTTATATTTCGAAAGGGTAGGGTCGATTTCAGAAAACAAAAAAAATGTATAAAATAGTAAAAATATGTTTATCTTCCACTTAATATTTATTTGTTTAATTATATGCATTTGTATATGCACATATTATAGATTTGCATGCTTAAGAACTATAAGTAAATATAACTATGTATATAATTGTATATTAAAATGTGTTTCATGCAGATCCATAAATTTGTTAAAATTATTAACATGATTGGAATTATTTTTTCCTTGATATTGAATTTAAAAAAAAACTGATTCACTATCATAAAAATGCTTAGAAATAATGATGGCATACAGCATCATTATTATTTTTATTACACTCAGGAAAGTTTAGTGAGTGTAATAAAAATACATGTACATGGATCCAAGTACCAAGCTTCTATTGTTTAAATATAAAGATGCTCCAGTAAGTACACTTCAGAAGTGAAGCTGACCAGGCCCGACTATAATAGACAGAGTTCACCGCTTACAAGGAATTTTAGTTAGAAAATCACTTTACATCACAGTCGGTTTATGACATTGCTCATTTTTAAGAATCAGGCAGAAAAGATTTAACTTTTTTTTTGCTTTGTTGTTATTCAGTTACAGTTGTCTGCAAACTCTCCCCTCCCCTCCCCCTCCAATCCCACCTCCCTTCCCTGCCTCCCTCTCCACCCTTGGTTCTGTCCATGTGTCCTCTATAGTGGTTCCTGAAGACCCTTCTCCCCATTGTCCCCTCTCCCCTCCCCCCTGGCTATTGTTAGATTGTTCTTAATTTCAATGTCTCTGGTTAAGCTTTGCTTGCTTTTTGCTTTTGTTGATTATATTCCAGTTAAAGGTGAGATCATATGGTATTTGTCCCTCACCGTCTGGCTTACTTCTCTTAGCATAATGCTCTCCAGTTCCATCCATGCTGTTGCAAAGGGTATAAGCTCCTTCTTCCTCTCTGCTGCGTAGAATTCCATTGTGTAAATGTACCATAGTTTCTTGATCCACTCATTTGTAGATGGGCACTTAGGTTGTTTCCAGCACTTGGCTATTGTGAATTGTGCTGCTATGAACATTGGAGTGCATAGGTTCT
>PVJI01014576.1:0-43744 GCA_004026765.1 Micronycteris hirsuta
GCAGGGAAGTGGGCGGCGTCCGCCTTCCCGTAAGAACAGTGGATGGAGGATGAAAAGTTAAAGCTACGCACAGAAAATGGACCAGAGGGGAAACTGAGGCAGACATGGCTTTCTGGCTGGTGACTCGCCCGCCAGCTCCCTTTCGTCCTGCATCCTGCCCAGAGACCCCCCTGACCGCCCAGGGACCTCTTCGGAGCCTGTGTGGGTGGTCTAATTACAGTAACTGTGCGGCCAGTTGGCAGCCAATTTGCTCTTTACGAGGAAGGCCTACTAATGATCTACATAATCACCATCATCCACACAGACGCCTCAGAGGCAGCGCCGCCCGGAAACGCCGAGCAGGGGCGGGGATGGGACGTGGGCGGGGCGGGCCGTACCCTTAAACCCCCGGCACCCAGCGCGGCCCCGGCCGGAGGCAGCTCCGCAGCGGTCCCAGCCTGCGCGCTCTCCTGCGCACAGCAGCGCCCGGCTTCCTCAGCATCCGGCGTCCGTGCATCTGCCTGGAAGACCCGCCAGCGTCATGACCGACGACGAGCTGTCTGCCCTGGTGGTGGACAACGGGTCCGGGGTGTGCAAGGCCGGCTTCGGCGGGGACGACGCCCCCCGGGCGGTGTTCCCCTCCATGGTGGGCCGCCCCCGGCACCAGGGCGTCATGGTGGGCATGGGCCAGAAGGACTGCTACGTGGGGGACGAGGCGCAGAGCAAGCGCGGCGTCCTCACGCTGCGGTACCCCATCGAGCACGGCGTGGTCACCAACTGGGACGACATGGAGAAGATCTGGCACCACACCTTCTACAACGAGCTGCGCGTGGCGCCCGACGAGCACCCCATCCTCCTCACCGAGGCCCCCCTGAACCCCAAGATCAACCGGGAAAAGATGACTCAGATCATGTTCGAGGCCTTCAACACGCCCGCCATGTACGTGGCCATCCAGGCCGTGCTGTCCCTGTACGCCTCTGGACGGACCACGGGCATCGTCATGGACTCCGGGGACGGGGTCACCCACACGGTGCCCATCTACGAGGGGTATGCCCTGCCCCACGCCATCCTGCGCCTGGACCTGGCCGGCCGGGACCTGACCGACTACCTCATGAAGATCCTCACGGAGCGCGGCTACAGCTTCACCACCACGGCCGAGCGGGAGATCGTGCGGGACGTCAAGGAGAAGCTGTGCTACGTCGCCCTGGACTTCGAGCAGGAGATGACCACCGCGGCCGCGTCCTCCTCGCTGGAGAGGAGCTACGAGCTGCCGGACGGGCAGGTGATCACCATCGGGAGCGAGCGCTTCCGGTGCCCAGAGGCCATCTTCCAGCCTTGCTTTCTGGGCGTCGAGTCCAGGGGGATCCACGAGACGGCCTTCAACTCCATCATGAAGTGCGACGTGGACATCCGCAAGGACCTCTACGCCAACACCGTGCTGTCGGGGGGCAGCACCATGTTCCCGGGCATCGCCGACCGCATGCAGAAGGAGGTCACAGCCCTGGCACCGGGCAGCATGAAGATCAAGATCATCGCCCCCCCGGAGCGGAAGTACTCGGTGTGGATTGGGGGCTCCATCCTGGCCTCGCTGTCCACCTTCCAGCAGATGTGGATCAGCAAGCAGGAGTATGACGAGGCCGGCCCACCCATCGTCCACAGAAAGTGCTTCTGAACAGGCCCCTGTGCAGTGGGTACGTCTCCCCCGTCCTGGGTCGCCGACCCGCCCCTAGCCAGGTCGGGGCCACGGCCGCACTCCCGCTCCACTGTAGACCCCAAACTCAGCTCCCCCGGCCCGTGGGCTCCCGCCAGCCACCCGCATCTGGGCCGCCGTCACCCTCAGGAGAACTCAATGACAGTAAGTGACAAGGAGTGAAATGATGAGAGACATTCTGTCAGTATGGGGGACTGGAATTTCCAAGCTTCAGGAACCAGTTCTTGCCGAACGTATTTCACCACAGCAGGCTGCACGACCCTGTGAAAATGTGTATCTACTGAGCAAACAAGTCTTGTTAATTAGTATTTTTGTTTTATTTTACTTCTTTGTCAAGAGATAAGGAATTATAAGGGTCAATAACATCTATATGCACATAAGCACCAGGAAGACAAAACATCGTAAAGCACACCGGCAAACCTGGCGACCTGACCGGTCAGGGCGAATCTCCTGGCTTCCCAGCTGCCCCTGGTTCAGTGGCCCCACGTTTCGCTTTTTTCAACAGCAACATCCCACTAGTGGCGTTTGCACGCCCACCATGTGTCCAGATTGCAGTGGGGCATGCTGGCCAGGCACGCGTGCCGGTGTCTCACCTGTCGAGCCTCGCTCTGCCGGAACAGCAGCAGAGCTGTGCAGACGATGCCTGGCCTCTCAGACGGACGCGGGGACATCCACTCAACGTCGTCATGCTACAGTTGACCAGCACGACTTCATTTCTGTGTCTTAGCATGACAGCACATGACTTGATGAATGTCTGTGGGCCATGATTTGGGGTATTTCTCTCATCAAGAATTTCATGGAGGGGAAATGTAGTTGTAGCATCTCTGTAAATTATACATTCCAGTTCCAGGATAGTCATTGCAGTTTTATTCACAGAAATGTTTTAGAATAATTGTGCCCTTTTTTGTCCAGTAGCTAGCTAAACTTCTTTAGGCAGAATCTCTCTAAGATACGTCTTACAGAAGATCAGTGTGCCTTCCCTCAATGTCCAAAAATGTCTAATGAACCCAATGACTATTTTCAACCACTTTTAAATACGTGAGCATTTACTTTAATAGATGCTGGGGTTCCTGATTATCTGGATATTGGAGTTATTTGTATTTTTCAGGATTCCCCCCTCCCAAAATTTGAAATATTTGGTGGAAGAGGTTGCTTATTAGGGCATTATCAGATTCTTAAGAAGAAGGAATTTCTTTTTTTCCTTTTAGTTGGGAGACTTGTATTTTCAAGCTTTAAATTGGAGTTTTTCAGCATGTTTTGCTTAAGATAGATCTTTTCAAAGAATTTGATTTCCCTTACTTCCCTTTATTTTTAAAATGCATTCAACAATGCATTAACCTCCAAAGGCACTGTATTTTATGAGACTTGGAGTTTCCTTCTCCTTTAATTAATTTTAAATAATTAAAATTGCTTTGTACTTCCATTTCTTGTTATTTCCCCTCAATCCTCCCCAAAGAAATGTAAAATGGTCCAGAGCAGGTCACTTTTTATATGTACACGTTACCATCCTGCACCTGCTACATGTGACCCTGTAAAGGTTAACCAGCGAATTTTTTAGAAAAGAAAGTTCACTAGTCAATAAGGTTATAAATTCCTTCTAATTTGATTTAAAAGCTGGACTTCAGCGATGGACTGGCCTTCAGGTAATTGCTGGGCAGAGATAATAGCAACACTAATGACAACACCCGGATTCATACGCCGCAGCATTTCCTGTTGGCGGGGTGGCTCTCACAGACACTCTGACCTGCATTCGCCAGGACCAGAAACAGCACACCTCCCCGCCCACGGGAAACTCACAGGACAGGCGCGGCGAGCCTCCAAGACAGAACTATTGACCCCTGGCTCGTTAGAGGAAAAATACGCATTGCATAATGCAAAAAGGATTGAGAAGCGCAAATAGGTAGTTACAGAATAGCCAGGGGGATGTAAAGTCCATACAGGAAATGGAGCAGCCGAAGAACTTACACGCATGATCCACAGACATGAACAACGGCGGGGGACAGCCTGAGGGAGTGGGGGCGGGGGCTGGGTGGAGGGGGGCAAAGGGGGGAAAGGGGGACAACTGTAATAGCATGATCAAAAACATGTAAATAAATAAACGGCGACCTTGATTTCAAATTAAAAGAAATGTGAGCCTGGGGTCTCTGGACACCTCCTGTTCGTCAGCATAAACTGATGGATGGGTTTAACGTGGAATCCATGCCGTCTGTTCAGGTACCACAATCGGCTAGTCATTCACCAGCCCGGCTCATCCGCCAAGTCCCGGGAGAGCATCACAGAGATGCAGACGCTCTGGCCCGGGCGCAGAAGTGCTGGTTCGGCAGGCCTAGGCTGAAGACTAAGAGTCCAAATGTGCAGGCGGCCCAAGGCTCTCACACCCAGAGCCTGAACCCCACGGCAGATTCCAAGGCAGGGCAGGGCTGTGGGCCTGGGCCTCCTCCGTCTTCCTCGTACAATGGGAGGCGTGACGTGGCCGTCCTGGGTGACGTTCACACCGATGTCCGTGATTCTCCTCTCCCTCCATGACCCGCTTGCTGGGGCTGCCCCTCAGTCCCCCACGGTTTTCTTGTCACAGGCAACAGGGTCCAAAACCAGCACCTCCACGCGTCTCCCCCAAGAGCGCTTCTGTTCCAGTAACGAGGCCTAGCCGCGCTGGAGCCTGGCGCTCACTAGTCAATTCTGTACTAGGGAAGGGCCTAGAAGTGAGCACTGCACCTTCCCGATAGTCAGAGAATAATCCTTTGGGGTGACAAGGGCCTTGCCACACTTATTTACTCATTTTGCCGCTATAACTTCAACGCCCGGCGCCAGCGTTTCCTGGAGACGGGCTTCAGGACCCTGGGCAGTCGTGGGGCAGGAGTGGGGAGCCGTGCCGTGGAGAGGCAGGAGCCGAGGGCGGCTGCCAGACTAAACACAGTCCCAGGGACAGGGATGATTCAACCGGGACCGGTAAAGCCGGGAGGATCAAAGGGCGGCTCGCAGAGTGGGCGGAGTCACCGAGTTCCCTCCCAAAGCGCCGAGCTGTGCGGGACGCAGCGGGTCTTGGATGGCCCGGCGCGGTCGCGACCCTGCGTCTCGGGGTCGGCAGGCTGTTCGAGCCTCACTTGGAACGTCTCCACGGAGTACGCGAGACACCGGAAAGTACGCAACCTCCACGGCTCAGTGCAAGCGTCACCGTCTCTACGGAACCTTTTCCAGCCGCCCCACCCCCCTTCCCGAGGAAGGTCAGAAGCTCCTCCTCGGTGCTCGGACGAAGGCGCGCGCGCACACGGCGTCACACCTGGACCAGGTGTCCACGCCCCCCCACGCTCGCCCCTCAACCAGCACCCGGCGGACAGAAGCAGGGACTGCGTGCAGCCACCTCTCACGCCCCTGGGGGTTCCCTGTGCTGGACGCGCGGCTCACAGCGTCCGAACGACCGACTAGCAGACCCACGGGTTCCGAGACGCACCGTGGACGCCACGCCGCCGCATTATCACTTCCGACTCGGCTCCCAGCTCCCTGCGCGCCGGTGCCGCCGCTTTCTCGCCTCTCCTCTGAGGCACGTATTCTCGTTTTCCTCTCTTCCTCTTCTCTTCCCTTTTCCTGCCACTTCTCCCATCCTTCTCAACACGCAGAGCTGGATGTTAAAACTTTCTGCTTTTCAGTAAAAGTTTCCCATTCTTCTGACTGGTCAAAGGATCAGTCGACCTCATCTTTGGAGTGCGTGCCAGCTATGTGGCCATGATTGTGTGTGCGCGTGTGTGTGCGCGTGTGCGTGTGAGAGAGAGAGAGACAGGTCGGGGGAGGAGAAGACGACAAAGAGGAGGAAGAGGAGGAGGAGGGGTAAGAGGAAGGGAAAGGAAGGGAGAGGAGAGCGAGCAGAAACAAGAGTCCTTCACCGAGGACAACAGTACATTCAGCTCTTCTAATCCATCTGCAGTCTTGCTAGTATTTTTTTTCTAAGCTCCAAATTGCTCTACAGTTGAGTTTCAAGCATCTAACTCCCTAAGTACTCAGACATAATAATATATTGAAAAGTATGATTTTCCTGGTAACTATTCATAGCTGCCTTCCAAAATTTACAAAAGGTTCCTTTCAAAAGACGTTTGAAGTTAAGAACTAAGCATGTGGTTTGCTCCATACTGCTTCCAGATGTTGACAAATCCAGCTGGGCTGTCTGTAGGGATCTATACATACAGATCAGTAGAGAGACTGCTCATTAAAATTAATTAATACTTTAAGACTTCCTTTTTAAATATGAAAGGAGCTGTCTGAACTATAAATGTCATTTTTTAGCGAACACCATAAGTAATAGAGACCAGACAGCCTCCCAGAGCTGCTTGCTTTGTTTTTCATCTCAGTCCAGATCTGCCGTCCTACCCTCCGTGTTATTTCAGGCTCAGTGAAGTCCAGTCCACAGATGAACCAGTGTGACCTGATGACAGACACCGTCTCTAGACCACACCCTGACACCACCAAAAAACAGAAACTCTTACTTAATTGGCTGTTTGACAACATGTGAGTCGAGTCACAAGCCAGGCTGTCCTCTCTGGACGTGGAAGCAAAGGCGTCTACCACGAGGCGCAGACCCCACGTGCCGCGTGGGCAGGAGGAGCAGGCGGGCAGAGGCGTCTCCTGCTGCCTCCTGAGGTGGGGCGAGCAGAGGAAGCCAGACGCCAACAGGGCGTTTTAACTCCATGGCTCCCGCGTGCTCCAGTGAGCACATTCCAGACTGTCCCCAAACGCCACCCCCTCTTCTTGTAAGTGAGAAATTAAACTGTTTTCCCCTTCTCAATAACGAGGGGAAGGTAGTCTCTGCAGTGAGGACGAAGCCACGCACATCAGCGGGGACGCTGGCTTCCAGGGCCACCCATGGCGTTCAGGGCCCATCCGCGGAAGGTTTCCGCAGAAACGGAGGCTTTTTATAAATCCTCGACCGCCAGAGTAATTTCAGAGCTTCTTGTATGTGCAATCTGTAATTTCTGGGTGATGAGTGGGTGAAATGCCAGAAGAAATAGAGAACATGTCCCTATTTAATATAAAAATGCATTAATTCAATAATGAGAGTCAAAACATTACATCCTTGGCTGAATAGCCAATTTTATCAAAGTGGAAGCAATTATCTGCAGCAAAATAAATACAAAATGTATAAATTTTAAATTTTGATGGACTCGGGGAAACAAAAGTTGGTACCGAGGGTATCAAAGAAACAGGAGACAGTAAAATGACAAAAAGAACGTTCTTCCCCTTTCCTGGTCTCAGCACGGCGTTACTAGTGTGGGACTCCAGGTATTCCACTTAGTGATTTGACCAGCCAGCCAAAACTACAAGTAACAAACAATAAAATCACCCGCTCTCCGTGGTGGTGTGAAAGAGGAATCAGCAAAGCTCTGGCCAGCAGGGCGTTGGGGACAGAAGCAGTGCAGACCGTGCGTGTCACCACCAACCGCCTCGGGTCTGAGGGGTCGTGACTTCCGTGCCCGCGTCGCTGGAGCTGAGAGCTGTGGTCTACCGCCGGCCCGCCCTTCAAATGCTGGCCCCGCAGAAACTGGCTTCCTCTCTGAGGCCAAGGGGGGGGGAGGCCACATCCTGCGCTACCCACAGCACCGCAGCCAGCATTACAGGGAGCCACCCAATGGGCTCCGACCTGCACTGGGCTTGGAGGCCTCACAGCAGGTTTGCTTCCCTTAAAGGTGTGTTTGTGCTATTGTGGGTTTGCTGAGATTCTAAGATGCTCCTCAGAGCCCCACGCTGGCCGGACAAAGGGCCAGAGCACACTCGTGGGCACCCGTCTCCGGGGGAGGAGCCGCCAGAAGCCAGCGTCACCGCCGTCTCTTCTCTTCCCCGGCTGCTATTCCAGCCGAGGGCACGGGGTGTCTTGGTGGACTGAACAGATGTGCATATTGACTCAGAACTGAGGGGCACCACGTGTTCCTGCCTGAGGTTTCTAAGAAGTATTGTGATGAGGTTATTCAAGTCACTTAGCAAACACGACCAGTGGAGAGTGCCGTCCTAAGTCAGGAGCAAAGACTGAACTGCTTTTGGAACCGTCTGCACTTAAGGAATCGAAACGGTGGCGCGGGTCTGGTTGGGGTGCGTTTATTGAAAACTCGAGAGTTGTATGTAGGGCCAACCTATTTTATACAATTTCCTGGGAATTAATTTCTCTTTTCGATTTGAAGTGCTCAATCTGTTTTGTCATTTAAATTCAAGCCTAATGAAGAGTTGGATTATTTCTTAGTTTTATTAGATTTGGATTTTAAAAAATGGGTAAACCTATTAGGCTTTGTGGAAAGATTCTATCTAAGAATGCTTCTTTATATCACTTTTCTTTTCTTCTGAAATAAATAAGGCTAAATGTTGTACTTCATTCTATTAGTTTTGGCCATGTATAATGGGTCAATGTTAAAAGAATTAAAATTTTTGGAAATGCGGCAAGTTTTCCTTGGAACGGAATGCATCATTGGGCGTCTGTGCCTTTAAGTCCTGTTAGAGTCATAGTGAGCGACATACATTCCCTGCAATGACCTGCCGTTTCACCACGTTTGAAAGCACGTGTTTCCTTTCCAAAGCTCTAAGCCTTCATGCTGCTGGGGGCGGAAATAAAAATTTCAAATGTCAAAAATTTCTCACTTATTTTCAAAGAGAACAGCCTTCACTGATGGGAGTGGTTGGTGCTTTCGAGTTCTGAGCAAATGTTCCTTCTCACCGAAATTCCACTCCTTTGGCCCAGTGAGCCCCCGCGAAGCCCACGGGACTCCTGCCCTCACTGCTGCCCCTGCGGCGGGCCGTCCTCCGAAGACCCCGGGAGAGCACCCGGCTCAGTCGCTCCCCTACGGGGAGTCCTTCAGTGATGCCTCAGCTCCGCCACTGTGTGTACTTCTCAAGGCCAAGGCTACGGGCTCCAGGCTTCCTAGAGGAACAGAACCAGTGTGGGAAAGCGCCTGCGGTCAGTCTGCTCTGCCGTTCTGCTCCCGCAAAATTTTTGATTCCTCCCTCTGTATGATGGTGTGGACTTTCTAGAACCTCGGCTTCACTGAACAGGCCCACCCCTCCGTCCAGGCATCCAGCCAGGGTCGCAGCCTGCAGCCAGGCCCTGTCCCAGCAGGCAGTGGACAGAACACTCTCACGTTCAGTCCACGCCCACAAAGGAAACCCCTACACCTGGAGACGGCCGGATGTGAAATGATGCTGTTCCCTCTTTGCTAGAGCACTTGCTTTATCAATTCTTTCCTCTCCACACAAAGGGCGGAGCACCCCTTGTCCACAGATTTCCAAGGCCTTTGTCGGAAGAGCTGAGCAAAGTCCTGTAGTTGCAGTTTTGCGTGTGAGCCTTTTCCTCCAGGTTCTGACTTCGGAAGTGAGCACCCAGTCATGTCAAGACCTGACCCTGGGTCTAGAAATGACAGAGGTGACTGTGCTGGTCATTGTGTCTGCTCTGTCTTGCTTGTGCTGTGGCAGGCTGACCTTCGAGGATCACGTGACCCGGACTCCCTGGACCCAGCTTCTTACATGCTGAGACCAGTGGGAGGCAGGGCCTTGGGGGAGCGGTGCGGGGCCAAGAGCCCCAAGTCTGCCCTTTCCCTTCCTCCTCCTTTGGCCAGGGGCCTGGGCCTCTCCTCCACGACCATGCCGGGCAGCCCTCTTCCTGACAGCTCTCCCCGGGCCCGGCCCCGCTGCCTCCCTTGCTTTTTGGACCCTGAGTGTGACAATGGCCTCCTGCTGTCACTCGCACCGGCCCCACTCCTGCTAGGCTTCCGGACGCCTTTAGTTTAGCGCCGCTTCAGCGAAGACTCCTTGGGCACCCGTTACCGCCGAGGGCCTCCCTGATAAAATTAGGTTTTCCTTTTCAGGTGCCGCCAATCAAGTAAGGCTGCTTCATTTACATTTGTGCGACCAAACGGCCTCGCCCCATGAGCGAAAGGGGTTGCTCTGGCTGAAAGCGGCAGGGTTGGATGTGTGCGGTCTCCCAGTTGTTAAATCCCTCTAAACAACTCCACTCCGCACTTCTCGGGCTTTCTTTCTTTCCCACCTTTGCTTTGAATTGAACACGAATGTCCTGACGGATTTGTGAAGTCAGCCCGGAGAATTTGTTTTTCAGGCACTTACATCTCCGATGGGTAAGAGGTTCCTTTAGCTCAGCCTGTGCTTTGAGATCTGTCTAGGGATGTGAGTTTGTCATCTGCTCTTTTAAACTGGCCAGAGCCGATGGGAGAAGCCGTCCTTTCTGTTAGTCCCGGACAGTGAGCGCTTGGTGCCCCGTAGGCTTGCCCCCCCCAAAAGCTCTTCATTGGAAGTGATCCCAGGAGGTGTCTGATGAGCTGTTTCCCCACAGTTCGTTATGACGATTTACTGAACACTTGTGGGATTTTTTCTGCCTTCAGCCTGAATGGGGCCAGATGTCCATTTCTAGATTCACCCGTTTCCTTAAGGGCCTCTCGCTTGCCATTCCACTCCCTGGTGTGCTGACTGACGCCACTCAATCAGCACACGTGACTTCAGGCAACAGAAATGGCCACTACAGAGCCAAAGCCAGAAAGGAACATTTTGGAAAGATGATGAGTACCTCACAGATTCCATTCTTGGAAAATGGACGGAAACTAAGAGTCTAAAAAACTTAAAGTCACGCCAAAGCCATCGTCCATCCTCCCACGGACCACGTCACAGGTGTTGATGGCTCTCCCGTGCCACTGAGGCTCCAAAAAATCTCTCAATAGTTCTTTCCAACTTGGGCCACTTTTCCAGGTTCCAAGGGTCAGCTTCCCGAAGGGCACCTCCGCCAGGCTGAGCCTGACCTCCAGCTGCCGAGTGAGTGGGAGCCAGTCTGGCCTCCCTCCACGCTCACACAGAAGGGCTCCTTGTGGAACTAAAGGAGCCCGCAGTTGACGGTCGGTTAAAAATCGAGACCAACAAGTGAAGTAGCCAGCGTCCCGTCCTCACCCACGTCTGTGCGTGTAGGAAGGAGGAGGAAAGAGCTCGCCCACGCAACGCCCGCAGCCCCTCCCCAGAGCCGCTTCACTAGAGTTCCTGTGCAGTCTGCTCCCTGAGCACGATCCTTTTTAATCCAGCAACTCTTCTGAGCCACTTCGTGTCTCCAACCAGCCGACCACCCGTGCCTGCTTTTCCTTGCTGCGCGCCCAGTGGATGGCCCCGCTCTGTCCACTCTGTGCTCTGGTCAGACGCCCCTGCCCCTTAGCATCACCTCCCCCACTGCCGCCCCCCCACTGCCACTGCCCCCAGCTCGGGAGCGAGCCCACACCCTTCACCTCCCGCACCGTCTCCCCTCCCCTTCCTGCCGACGGGCCCTGCTCACTGCACATCTCGCTCCCGAAGCAGGAGGGCCTGCGTGAGAGTCAGACATGCCCACGCTGGAGCCCAGAGGTGCCCACCCCCCCGGGCAACATTTCACACACTGTGGCCCCTCGGAGCCACCACTACCTCGCTCACCTCACTCACAGGTGGGTTTCACGACGCTACTTCATGAGGCCGCGATGTGCCTAGAATGCGCCTGAACTGTGGAGGATAGTGTCTTTCCAGATCTTTCCTTCGTCACATCTGCTCCTCACCCACCAGTAACCTTTATCCAAACTCGCCCGTGATCTCCACAAAAACACACCACCCACCACAGGGAGTGGGTGGCGTCCCCGCGGGGACACGCTGTAAGCAAAGCATCCCGCCCTCGGGATGTGGCAATCTGACCTTCCTCCTGTCGCTGCAGAACAGTTTCTGACCGGTGTGTTTATGTTCTGCATCTGTCCGTATCTGTGCACCACCGCTGCTTCTCTCTCCTATTTATTTATTCTCGAAAATGCATCTGGCTGAAGCGGCCGTCACACGGGCCCAGAGGGCAGGCACAGACCTGCTCTGCTTGGTCGGCACAGCGCCCGGGACAGGGCCACGGGGAGAAGAGACTGTCGAATGTGGGTGGAGTCCGAGGAGATGTCACTTTAATGCTTTCTGAGGCTCCGTTCTTCACAACGAACTCCCTGGCGGGTCTCCACGAGGCGGGCCACGAGTACCCCCGTATCAAAACCAGGACACCAGGCACAGAGGCGGGCAACCTGTCCTGGTAGCTGGAGGGTCTGCCCAGAAAGCAAGGTGACGGGGACACAGCGACACAGAGAGACACCAGCCTGGGCTCTAACCAGGCCTGGCTTCTGACACCCTTTATGAGTTTGGGTAAATGGGTCCCCCTCTCTGAGCCTCGGGTTTACCATCTTTGAAGTTATATAACGCTACCTGCTCTCGGCAGGGACGTGCTTAGTGCTGGAGGGTAACAAACGCATCTAGAAGAGTTCTTGCTAAGTAGTAGGCTCTCAACAAATGCGAGTTGTTTGTCCTTCCTTCTTGACCTCGGGAGAAACCGTAGAGGCCAAAGCCATGTTATTTGGGAGAAAGGAACTCCGAACTAGAAGACAGTCCCACTTGGGGCCCCTGGTGCCCACGGCCACACAGAGGCTGTGACGTGAGGACCCCGGAGCGGGCAGCTGGAACCAGAGCTGCCGCTCCTGCTCTTGGGCTATGGCCACTGCTCGCGATTTCCCCAGGTCCCTTTCTTTCCTCTTGTCTGGACCCTTGACCAGCGACAGCTGTGGACAGACAGCGAGCCCCAGGAGCAAACTGCAGAACTGCGCTGCCCAAGCAGGAGACCTGCAGAGGCATGGCCCCCTCCCAGGGCGCCCCGCCCCACCCCATTGCCGCTCCCATGACCTCTGCATGGTGAGACCTGTGAGCCTGGGGCCAGCTCTGCCCAGGCTGGGAGGAGGCTTCTCCCACCAGCTCTTGTCCCTCAGCCTAAGAAGCAATGGTTCGTCTCTGCAGCGAAGGACACTCGAGACCACGAATGCAGCCTTTGAAGGGTTGCCGCCCCGAAGCACAGCATGCCGGTCACGATGGCAGGCACATCCCGGGCTCTGCCGTTTAACTGGACAGCACACGGCCCAGCGCAATGCTGCGTGGCTGGCCCGCGCCTGAGACCAGAAGCCAGCAGCACGGGGCACCCTGGCTGCTTCTGTGGAAGCGGGTCGCCTTCTGCCTTTCTCCAGCGGGCACGGAGACAAAAGACAAGGAGGCGTGAGAAGCTCAGCCCCCCAGGACCAGCACCTGAGCCCCAGTCGGGCGCCTCCAAGCCCCGTGTCCTCAGCCCACACCCGACGCTGGTTTTCCCTGTGGGGCCAGTGAAGCCAGGAAACAGAGGGATCTCCAGGCTCTGACAGCAGGTCTCGGCCGCAGGGGACGCTGCCTTCCGCGGAAAACATCGCATAGAGCGCCAGCTCGCCAGGAAGAGACCGCGGGCCTCAAGCCACAAGCGGGCAGTGCTGTGGTCAGGGGCCTTGGAGACCGGTGCTCGCTAGGACTCTGGTTCATTTTGACCAGGGATGAGGGTTCGCTCCCCTCCCTTCGTCCACGGCGCCCTGCACAGGTTCCAAGGAAAATAAGGTAAAAATGCAGTACAATGCAGACTGTTTTTCATCTGCTCTTCTGTGAAAAACAAATAACATGGTATCACAAGAGGAATGAGTGTTTCTAGAGATTTTGGTTACTTTGGACCCGTGGGCCGGAGTCTTTCCATTCCACAGGAAGGCCTGTCAGACCGTGAGATCTCCCAGCGTGCCGTGACCGGGCCGCATTCTGGGACAGTGACCCAAGGACATTAGCTGGGTTCCTGCCTCCCTTCAAACGCTTAGATCACCCCTCCCCTCTCCCCACTTCCCCTCGTTCCCTGGGGAAGCTGATCGCCCCCAACTGCCTCAAACCCTTCCGCCGCCCCCAGACTCCCCTGGTGACATGCTCGGACACCTCGGACCGCTTCCTCCAGCCGCGCTCACAAACCAAATGGCCCCAGAGCCCTTCTCCACCTTCAAGCCCCAGGAAAGAGCGATTCCCTCCAACGGTCCCCTCCTGGGCCAGCCTGCTGCCCTCGCCACGTTCAAGGCCACCCACCTTTCTCCCGCCTCACTTCTCCCCGTTCCCACCTCACCTCCACTACGCTGTTGTTCATCTTTGGAGCTCAGCCCGGACTATGTGGCTGAACTGTGGCCCGTCCTGGGCCCGCTCCCTGCTGAGCTGACGTCCGGACCCCTCGACAGCCGTCGAGGCCCCACACGGCCTGACCCCGTCCCCCCGTCTCCATCTGCCTCCCCAGACCAGCCGCCAGACCACACGGATCACCCAGCAGGGGCCAGGCTGCCTGTCGTGACAAACGCGACGTGTGCGGTGCCTGAGGCCCGGACCAGAGCCCACGGGAACAGCGCACATGTTCCCCCAGCGTGCCAGTCACACGCCTTCCCTGTCCACAGTCACTCTCCCTCTTCACAGTGACTCTGAGGAAGCGACAGTCTTCCTTTGTCACAGAAGAAAGACGTGAGACCCAAAGCCTTCGCCACTTGTCCACGATGCCAACAGATGGAGGGGCCAGGACGGGTCAGCCTTTCCTCCTGAGTCGGGCGAATGCTGCCCTGCCCCGCAGAGGCCCAGGCTGGGCAGCCAGGAGCGTAACTGCCCTCGGGCCGGGCAGGTGGGACCCTCGGAGCCAGGAGGACTCTGGGAGAGAAGAGCCGGGCCAGAGGCCGCGCCTCCTCCGAGAACCAGGAGTGTGCCCATCCCTGTCGGCCGGACAAGCCCAGCCGGGAAGACCTGCTGTGCGTGGGGGCACCATGAGCAGGGAACCTCCCCCTCCTTACAGAGTCCGGCCCCTGGGCCTGCCGACGGGGCGGCCAGAAAGGGCCCAGAACCCAGCGCGCGGAGGGAGCGAGGCAGAGGATCGGGGACCGAGGCTTTTGTAAGTTTAAAATCATTGGCTCTAAAGATTAAATAAAAGGAAAATTCATTTCTATAGATCTTACATATGTTAAGGTGTTTAATTATACAATATTTAAAGATCCTATTCATAAAAAAATAGAAGGTATCGTTTCCAGTTCAAAGGTCATGTGCATTTGAAGTTTCGGTGTTGCCCAATTCCTGTCCAAAGCGGTCATGTCGACTGCCCTCCCGCGTGTGTGGCAGGCGCCATTCACCTGTGACCTTGTTAACATGGGCTGTTATCAGTATGTTTAATAAAGATGAACAAACTGAAATTTGAAAAAGTAAGTAAAATTAAAATTTTAAAGTTGGCTCTGGAAGACTCACTCCCTGGAGCTGCTCGTGGGGGGCCCTGATCCTTCTGGTTGAGGTCCCCCCAAAATTTGGCTCTCTATTCAGGCCAAAAGCTGTTTCCCATGCTCGCCAAACCAGAACAGGCAAAGATGATAAATGTATTCAGAACAGCATGCGTTCTCTGGAGTCCGCGAGCTGCCCCCAAATTAAACTCGGGGCGCCGAGGCACGAAGAGCCACTGGTAGAAACCTCGTGGTCCAAGCTTCTCCCAGCAAGTCATTTCCAAGGTCTGACTGGGACTCTGCCCGTCTGGCCACCGGGCCAGGGCTCTGCCCCGAAAGGGTCCGAGGGAAGTGGGGAGGAAAGGGCCTCCCGGGCTCGGGGTGCAGAGGATCCGCTGGGTCTCCACGACCTCACGCCCGTCTGCAAAGGCGCGGAGCACCCCGCGCTGAAGCCTGCTGTGCAACCGGGCCGGGCTTCCAGGCCTCGATGCGCAGGTCTCCACATGGCCCACGCCCAGCCGTGGGGCCCTGCAGGCTGTGTCACACCGAACACCCCTCACCCCCTTCACCCCCCTTCGTGGCCCATCCATTGAGGCCAGGGTTCCAGACTGCACCTTCCACAGGAGCCCAGGACCGGGAGGGCGGGCGGCAGGCTGTGGGCGCTCAGCCATCCAGTGCTGGCTGAGCGGTGAGGGAGGCTCTCAGCATGCCGGCCTCCTGCCCCGCCCCCATTCCCAGTAATCCCACCTGGGGTCAGGCTCACCCCGGCACACACAGTGGTTGGGAGGAGCTTTGGAAGGATGCTTCCATTGCTGAAATGCACCCCCTAACCAGGGGCGTCCGACCTGCAGCCTGTGGGCCACATATGACCCAGGACAGCTGTGAATGCGGTCCAACACAAAATCGTGAATTCACTTAAAACATGAGATTTATCTGTGATTATGTGTTGCAATGTATTTAATGTGTGGCCCAAGACAACTCTTCTTCTTCCAGCGTGGCCCAGCGACGCCCAGGGCTGGACACCCCTCCTCTAAGTGCTCGGGGGCTACCGACTCACCCTGGACAGGCCAGCGAAAAACGAGCAGGAAAGGGGCCGTGAGGGGTTCTGCAGCGGGAAAAGAAAGGGCAGACGCAGCACAGAGGAGAGAAGGCAGTTTGGAGGAAAGGCTTATTTATAAAAAAAGAAAAACTTAGGAGCAGTTGCTTTCCTAACAAAATTAGTGCCAAACCTTGATTGTTAAGAAACAGAAGAGGGAGGGACTAAGCATAAGAACAAGTCATAAAAGGAAGCCTGCAGAGTCGGAGGGAGGGCGCTGCGGCCAAGTCTAATTCAGTCTTTCAAAAAGCAGAATTGAGAACGCAGAAAAGTCTAATCACATGCAGACGACAAACGCAAGAATTTCACCCAGGAGCAGAAGAAGACGACAGAAAGAAACACGGATGGCAAAGCACCCCAACTCCCGGACGACCAGCTTTCTCTCAGGAAAGACCAGACACGTCGACTGGACGGAACAGCGTGAAAAGGGTGCCGGAGAAGAATCGTTCTCGGAGCTGGGTCGGGGCCCTTCACCCAGAACAGCGTGGCGGCGAGCGGCACCCAAGGCCGGCTCTTAGAAGCACGTGTGCCTGCTGCCACGTTCTGCCGGGACGTTCTCTGGGAGCCGCCGCCCTGCTGGGGGGGAGACAAGCGGCCATGTGACGAGGCCACATGGAAAGGCCACATGCAGGTGTTCCGCTGAAGATCCCACTAATGTCCCAGCCACCGGCAGCCACAAGTGCCAGACACGTCACAGGGCTTCAGATGACCCCAGCCCCCGGCAGCAAGTCGCCCCAGCTCCCACCGCCTCCCAACGGCCCTGCGTGGGGCCGGAGGGCAAGTCTGCAGGCAGACTCCCTGTGGGCAGCTGCCACGAGCAGCTCTGTTTGCGGGGTGATTACATGACAGAGAACCTAAGCCGACCGAAAGGGCGCGGCCAGACTGGTGCATGGAGGCTCGGCGCAGCTGCCTCGGAACTGAGATGTGAGCACGTGGGGGAGGCGCAGGGGTTCACCTGGGGACCCACATTCGCGTCCCCCCCCCACACTGTCACGGAGGAGCTGCCACAGAGAACAGCAGACTTTCAGGGTGTCCCTCCGAAACGCCCGCACAGGCGTCAGGAAGACTCCCACACAGGACAGGTTTCTGAGGCTCACACACACAACACGGCCAGTCACCCGGTGACTGACAAAGGTGCCCTCCAGTATCGACAGCTCGACCCGACTTCGTCCCAACAGACCCCGGGGCCACGCAGCCGGGACAAACAGGAGGCCTGTCTGCTGTGTTTGTGAACCAGCCTTGAACTGTGGCCGCGACAGCTCCCCGGGGTGCAGGGGAGGGGATGGGCCCCCGGGGGCAGAGTGCTCTTAGTGACCAATGGCCCCCAAGTCCTGTTCCCCATTTCCTGTGGACATGGGACTGCCCACCCACCTCGGGACACCTGCACCCGTGGGGCGGCCTGCAGGTGCTGGTCGGAAACAGTCCTGGGCAGGGACATCTGACCCTGCAGCTGAGTCACCCCACGTCCTCCCAAGAAACCGGAGCAGCTGCTCAGCACACAGCACATCCCTGCGACCGAGACGGAGCTGTGGGGCTGCGGGGGTGGAGGGGAGCGGGATGGGGGGAGCACTGAACTTTTTAAAAACAAAAACAAAGGGTTACACGCGCTTCATCCTGCCCGCTGAGAGGCCGAGCTGAGACCCTTGGAGACAGAGGTTCCCCTCCCCTCAAACGTGACCTTGAACAAAACCTAAAACCAAGGAGGGAGAGAGACAGGTGGCCCCAGGGCCTGGCAGCCAGGGGCGGCAGGGAGACACCCGCGCCAGCCGGCCACGGGTGGGGGTGCGTAGGGGGTGCTGCCCACGTCCACGCGGGGGCTCATGACCCACAGGGCAGAGGACCCTCCTCCAACGCCTCTCTGCTCTGCTGGCCGCAGCTGGACTTCCAGACGCCTGACCCTGAAGCACAGTCTTCACATCACGTCACCTCTGTGCGGAAAGTTACGCGTCAGAGAATGTTCCGGCCGGAAACCACGGCTCCTTATCCTACACCCCCAAACCTGCAAGGCAGGCCTGAGTTGAACCCCCAGGACTTCAAGTCAGGACGACCCGTCACTCACCAGAATCCCACCAGGCCCTCTTCCCTGGTCCCTCCAGCCCGGGATTTCGGGCTGCCCCCAGCGGCGCTGGTGCCCCAGCCCCTGGCCCACTCCTGTCTGAGGAGGGTCACAGGATTAGCTAGGGACACCCAGAGCCGAGGGCACTGACAGGAATGTGGTAAATCCTTCAAAGGCCAGCTAGGGTCCTAACAGAGGCCTGGTGCCTCCTGTGTGAATCTGTCACCTGCCGGAGAGAAAAGAGTAACTGGCTAACCATGATGGCGCTTTCCACATGCTGGGACTAGTGTAAGCACTTTACACACTTCACTCCTTCTAACCCTGACATGCGCCCCACGGGGGCGTCTCAGACCCGCAGCAGGTGGTCTTCCACTCGTACGGCCCCCAGGGCCCCGCAAGTCCGAGGGCGCCCCAACTTCACGGAAGTCCCTTCATGTCAGGAGGAGGAAAGCAGCAGACCCGTGGGCAGGACATGGCAGGGGACACGAGGGTCTGTCCAGGCTCTGTCGCCGACAGCCTGTGCGCCCAGGGCCAGGAGTGTCCGCTCTCTGGGACTCGCCTTCTTAGGGCTGTTGCGCAAGAAGTTCCATTTGGTTCCAATGCTAAGAAACTGGGGACTGAGGGCCTGACTCCCCACCAGGGAGAGGAGCAGCAGGCTTGTCTCGTGTCAAATGCCGCCGGGCCCAACGCCGAAAGACCGCCAGGACCCTGCCAGGACCCTGCCCCTGCTGCGGCAGGTCTCACAGCCCAGGATCCCGGGCCACATTTTTCTGTGATGAGTGCGAGATTTGTCAGACAGGCACTTGTTTGCGTTGCAGACACAGTTCCAAAGTCCATAAGCAGTGTTACACCTTATCGGTCCCCGGAGGGGAGAACAATGAAGGGTTCTGAAGGCCGTCTGGGGGCCGGCACGCGCGCACACCCATGGCCAGCACGGGCGACCCCTGCCTGGAGACGGGGCTTCTCAGCTCGCCGAGGAGCCAAGCCCCCAGCCCAAGTCACAGCCCCAGAGCCACAGCGCAGGGACAGGAGACTAAGAGAGGCCTGGGCTCTGCTTGTCACCTGCTGCCAACCCAAGCGGGCAAGGGCCTCAGGAGTGAAAGCCCATTCATGGTGACAGGGGCCCACGGAGTCCGGTTTCTGTTTGAGTCACATCTCAACTCGCCCACCCCTTGCACTGGGTGAGGAGGGCCTGGGCAGTGGAGGCTTAGAGCACAGAGATAAGCACAGCAAGTGACAAGGACGAGAACCTCAGTCAGGGCCAATTCGGGGAAACGGGGCACCCTCCAGCGCGGCCACGGCACTGGGACAGGAGGGGGTGGGGGCGTGAGCGAGACCACTAGAGGAGAGTTGGCAGGGGCGGGGTGGGGGAGGCTGCATTTGAGGGGAGAAGACAGAGGAGCCCAGAGTAACACAAACCCTGACCTTGGATACAAGGACCAACGAAGCCCCGCTCTGGGGGAAGGGGGGCGGGAGGAGCCTAAGTTCACAGGCAAGTTTAAGTGGGGGCCTGGCCTGGACATCCAGCAGAGCTGCGGTGTCAGTGTCTGGAGCCTCGGGGCCCAGGAGAGAACACAGAGCCCGCGCCGAGGCACCAGGCATCGCGAGTGCGCGCCACGCCCTGGGGCATGAGACACGAAAAGGGTGACAGCAAAGAGGCCAGCAGCAAGGGACACGCGAGCGTGACTTCCAGGAGGGAACACTGGTCAGGGGCTCCAAACCTGGCGGGGCAGGTGGCCGGGCCCACTCCTGCCCCAGGAGGACCGGAACAAGCAGGTCCGCTGCCCCGGGCCAGTGCCAGGTGGCCCCCAAGTGACCCCCACACAACGCCTGCCACGTCTCACTGCTATCAGCGCGATTAGAGCGGAGCGTCCGGAATGTGCCTGGCTTTTCTCAGAGACGGGGCAACGAGGGCACAGGACACCGTGATAAGCACCACCGCACGGAAACGGACGTCGGCAGGGCCACTCCGAGGGCGAACGCTGATCTTAGGGGAAGTGACTCAGACGCCCCCGTGGACCTGCTGACGTGGGGCTTCCACGGGCTCGAGGACAGCAGGCTATCAGCACGATCTTGAAACGCAGGAAGCCTAAGGATTGCCACGGAGCTGCCGTCCCCTCAGGGTGACCCAGGACAAGCTCCTCCACCTCCGAGTGTCCGCGTACTTGCCTGAGAAAATGTCTGTGGTCTCCCGACCGTGTCATTACACAGGGCGACGGGAGGTGGAGATGCTCCGTAAACCAGAGGTCTCTAGAAGTGTGTGTTTTATGATTCCTCCGTTGTTCCGTGGAGACAAGCAGAGTTGTTTTCTTAACAGTCTCAGAAACTTGCAACACGAGCATTCAGCCGTCTGAAGCTGCATGGCCGTCTCCCTCCCGAAATGCTCAAGGGAAAAATTATTCACGTGGAAAAGGAAGTTCTCTCCTCTCTCTACACTCAAGACTGATGATGCAAACAGCTTTAGAGGAAACATTTTTAGAACTTTTAAGTCTTCCTTTCAGCGACATCAAATCAGGATGCTTCCCGCTGATCAGAACTTTAAATTTTTTGAAGTTTTGTCTCAAATTGTTTGACAAAGGGATTTTTTTCATATTTTATGTGGGCAGGGAATTGACTGGCAAGGCACGGATTCAATCAGGCCGTTGTATTTCACGGTCCATTTGAATTTCCTGAGTGAATTATAGCTTCTTAATTCACTTTTTTCCATTTAAATTTCGGTGTTATAAAATACATTTCCATGGGGGGAAAATGTGGTGTTTTCATGGGAGCATTTGGTGGCCAAAAATAGAAAAATCAATCTTTCTTTTTAAGTTCAAAGACTCAGCAGTCTCTGTTCCAACCAAAAAAAAAGAGAGCAAGCAGAATTAGACAGGGTTCAGATATGAAGACTGAAATAATTGATTCAATAAATTTAAATTGGAGGATAGTTAAGATTTTAAAAAATAGATATACTGTCTTCAACCACAAGAAGGGCCTGTGTAAGGGGAACGTGATGGCCCGGCTCCACCGGGACCACATATGTAGGGCGGGAAAAGCAGGTTCACTGTTGTGAGTGTATGTAACAGTTTATTTTTGCATTGTTTTTTATTATTCTGTTTGTTTGAGTTGCAACTGTAAACCTATTTTTCCCGCCCCTGCGTATCACCGTGCTCTGCCAGTGTCGAGCACATGGGAGGTTTTCAGTGAACATATGACAAATGGGCACATTTTTATTTATTTTTATTTTTGTATTGCTCAATTACAGTTGTCCCTATTTCCCCCACTTCTCTCCCCTGCCCCACCCACCCACCCCACCTCCACAAAACGGGACCATTTTAAACATGGACCCAAACTGCCCCAGCAGGAGCTGAAGTTGTACATGAAGAGCCACCCCCAGGGGACGGCACAGCCACCGCGCTGCAGAGTTGGTCAGCCAGACGGGCGGCCTGTGCAAGCGCCTCGCTGGCGCATGGAGGAGAAGCCGGGTCCGTAGCTCTGTCCGTGCTTTGCTGGCAGTTTACTCTGAAGACAAAACCCTTTGCAGACAACCTACCAAGTTCACTCCTCACTGGGGTCTCATAAAATATCCAAAACTGAAGGGTAAATAGATTCAGAAAGTAAAGAAATTAGGCGAGAAGGATATTTTTCTTCCCATAAATATAATGTTTCGGTTTATAAACCTACCCCTTTTGCTGCGTTGGAATGCTTTGGGGGCTCTGGGGGAATACAGTGCTTTCAAAACTCAAACCTTAAGACCCTCATGTTGTGACCTGGCTGGTGTAGCTCAGTGGATTGAGTGCGGGCTGGGAACCAGAGGGTCCCGGTTCGATTCCCTGTCAGGGCACATGCCTGGGTTGCGGGCCAGGTCCCCGTGAGGGCCATGTGAACGGCAACCATATATTGCTGTTTCTCTCCCTCTCTGTATCCCTCCCTTCCCCTCTCTCTAAAATAAATAAATAAAATCTTTAAAAAAAAAAAAAAAAAAAAACCCTCACGTTGCTTAGCGTGAGACCCGTTTGCCTCACCGGGCAGAGGAGGCCTGGAACCCGCCTGACCTGACCTCCTTCTCGGTGCCACTCCGCAAGCAGCTTGCGTGTATCGTCTACTGAGTGTCAACTGCCGTTATAGTATCCTCAAAATAACCCTGCAGAACTCAGAAATGTAGTTAGTTTACCCCAGAGCAGCTAGGTGTTAGTTGACCGAATCTGGGTTTATGCCCCCATAAGCCCGATTCGAGGTCTAGTTTAACCGGCTCTTTGCTAGTGTGGCTACTTCTCTACGACACGAGAATCGAGGCCGGTGAATTCCCACCACCTCCCGCCCCGTCCGTGTGGAAGGAGAGAAGTGCCCAGTGCCCCCTGGGCTCCTGGGCCGGGGAGTCGCCCGCCACCCGCACGGTGAGCGGGACCAAGGCGGCAAAGGCCCTCCAGGAGCGACCACGGAGGCCTCCTCCCCGCAGGAAGCGCGGCCCCGACAGCAGCAGAGACAAAAACGAGGCGTCGCCTCCTCACCTGGCCGGTCGTCTCCCCAGAGAGCTGCCGACGCGGCGCGGAGGGCGAGAGCCCGCGTGTCCGTGCAGCCCGCGTGTCCCCGGACCCCGCTCAGCCTGCGCGCATACGCTCCTCGACCTCCCGGCCTGGTGCGCAGGCCCAGGGACCCCGGCAGTCCGAGGGCGCAAAGGGCTGATCACCACAGGGGACAGTCTTCCTGCGGTCCCTTCCGGTCACGTGCGGCCCCTTCCGGTCACGCGCGGTCCCGTTAAACCAGGAGAGCGAGTGTGCGTGCCCTTTTCCCAGAGCGCTGCGTCGTTCGCCCGAAGTGCGCAGCTGCGGGGCCAGTGGGCGGGCTTTCCTCAGGCCCCGCCCCCAACTCAGAGCCTCCCTGATGTGAACCCTTCGAAGGTCCGGGTACTGCAGGCGGGTCCCACCCGATAGGAGAGCTTCCCCTGTGGCCGGTCTGAGCCCCTCGCCTTCCCGCCGCGCCCGGGAACGTCACACCCGATTTCACAGAGTGAAGCTGCACGGCTGCCCCCGCTCAGCCTCCGTCTCCAAGTTCCTTCCAGGCCGGTGAACGAGCTGCCATGCCCCCCTCCTGTCCGTTTCCATAATCAGAGAAAGTAACAAAACGTGACAAATTATCGTCTCACAGGGTCTCCTCCAGTTTAAAAAGCACGTTTTCTTTATTCTGTATTATCCTTGGGAAAACTCGCAGAGTTTCTATAGTTCTTTTCCAGATAAAGAAGCTGAGGTTCAGAGAATTCTTGCTCTAAAGCTGGGCACACGGCCACCCAGGAAAAACGACTTCATTTCCCAGACTGCCTTGCGGCTAGGTGGGACCATACCACCGAGTGTCGTCCAATAGTACTTAAGAACGAAGTATGCTGCTTCCAGGAGGGCCTGTGATAGGTACTGTACCAATTTCACAACCTTCTTCTTCCCACTCAGTAGAATGTGGATGTGATGGCAAGAGTGGGCGCAGCCACGTTGGGCCATGAGGTCACCTGGGCATGGCGGTCCCCCACAGCAGAGCCACAAGCCACAAGGAGCCTAGGTACCTGCAGACTCTGAGGGACAAAGCAGGCATACCACCTGGACAGCCTACACCCCGACACTAACGTGAGAAAGAAACACAGCAGGGTGGAAGCGCACAGTCCTGCCTCGTTCACGCTCATGTTATTTTGATTTACTGCCACTCAAAACTGAACCTAGTGGTTCCTGAGAGCTAAACCTTAGCGAGACATCAGATTCCCTCTCTACAGCATTGCGCAGATAAACGACGAGAGAGAAACGACCGGATGAGGCGGGCGAGATGGGAAGACCAGCTGACCACTGCGGCTGGTTTGAACATCATCATCGGACGGGCAACTGCAACTAATTTTTCTGTCCTTGTTCTCTTGGGTGGAGGAGGCACTGGATTAACATCCTCCTTCTAAGCTGAACTATCCCACCTCTTAAGTGTCAGCCTCCAGCCAGGGGCGACCCCGCGGACGGGAAGCCATGGAGCTGACATCACAGGCGTCTCTCCCGTTTGCTGCGCTTGCTTTGCTTGCTTTGCTTGCTTTGCTGTGCTTCGCGGACGCTGTGTTTCTCACAACTGAAGGTCGGTGGCCACCGAGCGCTGAGCAAGTCTCGTCAAAGACACAGTCTCGTCCCGTTTACTTTTCAGATGAACGTGAAAGCGTTTTTAGCATGAAGATGTCCTGCGTGTTGCACGGGACACACTCACACTAAAAGCATCTGTTGACCACCTGATCTTCAAATTTAACCAGGCATCTTATGTGTTACCCGGTAACCCTCGTCCGGAACGACGCGCTTCTGGTCAACGACATCACCTCTCGCTTTTAAACGCCGGCTCAGGGGACTCTGCCTAAGTCGCCTGCGCCCTGCCCGGCACCCTCCACCCCCACCCCTGAACCCAAGGAATCGCCCGCAGCCGAGCACTTCCAGCTGCCCCCAACGCACGCGTACACACACACACACACACACACACACACACACAGAGGTCTTGTCTCCACTCTCCTGCACCTTCGCTATGGACCAGCGTCTCCAATTCCATAAACACAGAATACCACCCGACACTCTGAGAGAACCACGAGACCGCCTGGAGAAAGAGAGAGCCGGCTGGGGAAGGCGCCCCGGCTCACCGCTGTGGTGGGCAGAGTTCTAAAGACGACCCCCGTGCCGAGTTTCTACCCCTGGTTCTTCGCTCAAACACCCACCCAGCTCCCACAGCGAAGGGGCTTTGCAGACGGGGTTGAGGTTACCAAGGAGCAGACTTTAAAGTAGGGAGATTATTCCGGATTACCCAGGGGGCCCCTGGGCTCAGCTCCATCCCTAAAGGCAGGGGAGGGGAGGGGAGGGGAGGGTACGGGCAACGAGGTGGAAGACGGCAGAGGCATTGGAGGGGGGCGAAGAGCTCCACGGGGTGGTGGGGGGCATGAGCCCTGGAGGCAGGGGCCTGGGGGAAGGAGATGGAAGCGAGAGCCGGCGGAGGATGGAGGGCAGGCAGGAGGGGGCCCGCCCGTGTGCAGTCACCGAGGGCTGGGACCAGCGGCGTGTTTTCCAGCCGTGTGACCCGCACTCCCCTGTGTGTGTGGCCCCAGGCGAGCGGGTCTCTCCCCTGCTCAGGAAATGGCTCCTCTCTTTTCTTTTCCTCTTCCTTTGATATTCACGCAACTATGGTTAATGAAATTGAGCAAGCACATCGGGTTTATTGCTAATGCGAATCTCCCCAAAATAAACAAATCCGGGGCGCGGTGTTTCCATGGGCTCTGCGGGTTTCTGCGGTTGCGTGCTTGTTGCTTCCTGGTGGTCGTGTGCGCTGAGCCGCCCGAACTGTCACCGGCGACCAGATGGTATTAACTTACCCGACGGAAAGACTACGTAGCTCATCACCAAAATAGCTGAAAACTCTTCCATTAGAATTTACTCCAGCCCGTGGTATGTTCTAAACGTTTCTACGTTAATATTTTCCCTCGACAATGCTGTAATGTAATCACACGTAAGTTCTAAGATTGGGTCTACACAGAGGTTAACAAAAATCTAATGATAATCTAAATTGTTTACTATTTCTCAAGTTATTTTACGAATGGGGTGAGTGTTTTCTTGGAAGGAAGGAAGAGACAGAAGAGGCAGGGAGGGAGGGAAGGGGACACTCCCACACCAGCACGAACAGTCACGAAGACACAAACTTGACCTGTGGGGGCGGAGGGACACCTGTCTGGGGTGCTGACATGTGGTCGGGACTAATTTTTATAAAAAATGACGTTTTGATCAGTGAGGTACAATGTTCCCGTTTGTGAAAAATAAACTTTCATTCGGTCAGGGCTTCACTTCCTGAGGGACAGTCAGGTTTCTCAAGGTCACCTTGGTGGAACCTACAGAGACCCCACACGCAGCCACACGCAGCCACACACAGCCGTCCACCCTGGGTCTGTCCTCTCCCGAAGTAGAGCTCAGAGGAGGAAGGCTGGCCATGCCCCAGCGTCCCCCAGGGAGACCAAAGGGGACGTCACATGTCTGACAGAAGACTGTGTGGCTGTTCCAAGGAAGCTACTGACCTGGAAGGGAACCGGCTGCGTGTTGACAGAACACAGCAACCCACTGAGCACAGGGACGTAAACACACAGACATGGCCAGGCACCCAGAGAGGCCTTTGACCCTGGACCCCTCCTGCCCCGTGCCCCCAGGAGCAGCTTCTCCCCACCCCCCCCACTCCTGCCCCCCACATGCCTGCTCCGTGGTCACTCAGAGACCAGGCCCCGTCCAGGTCCCCACCCTGCTCCACTGACCCCCAGCCCTGGACGGCACCTCCTGGCATCTGCCTGCCTGCACCTCACACCCCAGCCCAGTTCACCTCCCCCCCCGAAATCTGTCAGACCCACTCAACCCCTGCCCACTCCACTCGCACCCCAAAAGCCCCCACAGGAGGGAGGAGGGAGGGAGGGGAGGGAGTCTGAGCCTCCGATTCCCCGGCTCCTTCCTGCGGGTCACAGCCGGGCCCTGGACCCCCAGCCAAAGGCCCCGCTCCGCTCAGGGGCTCTGTGCCTGCCGCCCTCCCTGCCTCTGCACGGCCCCCCAGGCCTGGGCCCACAGCACTGTTTTCATCTGCAGGACCAAGACCCACACTGATGTGTCACCTCCACGCTGGCCCCGTGTCACGGCCACGCTGTGTCCCTCAGGGCCCTGACGGACTTTTACAGCACACGTCACAGTTTGCGGTAGTGCTGAGCTCCGTGTTCAGCTCCACTCCCCGCCCCTTCCACGCAGCCAGGGCCACGTCTGCTCTGTCTCCCTGGCGGCCACGGGGACGAGCGCAGGATTTTCACACCGTGGTGAGCAGTGCTTGTAAGCAGACCAGCACACGACTCTGTTCTTGTTTTCTCTTGTATTCCATTTTTTCTATCCTCAACCAAGGGTAGGTTCATTGATGTTTAGAGAGGAAGGGAGAGAGGGAAACATCCATCAGTTGCCTCCCGCAAGCAGCCCAACCAGGGACTGAACCCACAACTTCCTGGCGTGCGGGACGACGCTCCAGCCCACAGGGCCACCCGGCCAGGGCCGGCTTTTCTCATGTTCCCACTGACTGCGTCTTCCCCGGGAACCAAAGCGCTGGCCGCTCTCTCGCCTGCACCGTCACCCCCCCACGTGCAGTGGCTGACAGACGGGGGTCGCCCTGCTCTGCCAGAGGGCAGCTCCGACAAGAGCCCCTTCGGCTCAGACTTTGGAAAAACACGCAGATCAAACAGGCGCAGAGCAGAGAACGAGCTCTCTGGGGGAAAGACACTCTGCTTTAGGGCTCCATTTGTTTTCCTTTCTGATGTGAAATTCTTTTATCTTTTGTCAAAACACGTAGACTCCGTTAAGTTGAAAAGATTGCGTTCCCTTGCTATGCAGTTTCACACTGTCTCTCCCCAAAGTCATATCCCTCAGCTGTTTTGAAAGTCGTTTTGTTTAAAACGCCTTGTCCTGAAATGAGTGAGGGAAGCGGAAGTGCGGTAACACAGAGAAACGGTTGTTACAGGGTGCAGCCAAGAAATGGGCCCAAACAAAGATTTGTAGTGGGGCCCAGAACTCAAGGTATCCAGGAAATATTGGAAAAATGTATATAGAATGTCCTCACCCCCACAGGTCTGAACTGGTGGGGGATGGGACTCCTGAAGCAGCATTCAGAGCTTTGGGTATGGCAGCAGCTTTGCAGCTAGCCTCTGGCATGGTCATTTAACATATCTATAACCTTTAACTGGTTCCATAGATATGTTAAATAGCTGTGGCCATGCTTTGAGCCAGGGAGATGGCAGAGATTTCCACCCAGGATGTAGCCGAGAGGCAACTCCTCCTAGACACAGTGCCTGCGTGAAAACTTAGAGATGGTTGGCTCTGGGCCATGGGGGCCACCCCTGCCCACAGCTAACATGACAGCCCAGAAAAACTGGAGGAATATGAAGTGTAGCCGGTGTAGCCGATTGAGGGAGGAGTCGGAGGCGGAGCTGCAAAGGAAGGTCGGCGCGGGGGATTTAAACCAAGACACAGCAGCCATATCTCTCTCTGGGACCACGCGGCTGAGGAGCGGGGACCCCTCAGCCTGAGAGACAGAGGCAGAACCACGTGGCTTTGGGTGCTTCCCTTTGCCACGCGGCCTAGGAAGCAGCAGAGACTTTGCCTGGAAGAAAAGGGGTGCATGGACTCTTGCTGGTGGGGCATGAGAAGGTGCCACATGGTTTTGGATTAACTGGGGATTATGGTGGCGACACAGCGGATGGTGTTGGAACTGAGGGTCTGCCTGTATCACGCTTCTACTTCTTCTCCTACGGTACCCTGGACTGGGAAAAGCGGGGAAGGAAGGACTGTGTGTTTGTGGGTATTCTAGAAAACTCTAGTATTTTAAAGAAGGCCTTAAGTCATTATCCCAGGCCTGTATAACATATAAATAAATAATTCTTTTCCTTTTCACAAGTCTCTGGTATTAAGAGACGTTTTTCCATTGGCGGCGTGCATAACGGACCTGTGGAGCGGGGTTGGGACATCGTTGGATGTGCCCCGGCACCCTTTGCTCTGTAACACGGTCACACCCCGAAACGCACCGCAGCAACCGACGCGGGTGGACGAAGACCGAGGATGCGCCGTGGGCTTCGGTGTCGCTCTGCTCGCTCAGGACAGCGCAGCCGACCGTGACGAGGGCGTCCCTCTGGGGCGTGTTGCATCAAAGACACCGGGCACCTCGTCCGCGCAATCCCATCCTAGCGACACCGCAGTTTCAGGGCGCGTCCTCCGTTGCACAACTCGTCGCAGACACACTCCAGGTAATGCACGCGCGGCCCCAGGTGCTGATGGGAACGCAGGTCACGGGGCGTTAACTTGGCCCAAACGCTTCCTTTAGCTGAGAACTACCAACAGTAAGGAAACATGTACCGATGTCATTTCTCTGGCCTTTTCCCTCAGGAGGTCAAAGAACCCTCCAGGCACAATTTATCAAGGCCCCGTATCTTTAAAAAAGAACTTTCCAGAGATGTTTACACAGAGGCTCATTCGTTATTTGTGTTTGCGGGCAGAGAGATGAAGATCGTATCCACCGGCATTGCAACTGTGTTACAAGTGGGATTGTCCCTTTCAAAATAGCCACTGCGAACCTAAATATTTTTGTTCCCACTGGGAACTCGGCTGCAAGAGGCGATGCGTGGACCTGGACTTCATAGGCGCGATTTCTTCCTCTTCCATTGTGCGGGGGGATCTCGGGGCTCAAAGGGAGCGAACTGGGCACAAGTGGGCTTAGTGCCCCAGGATCAGAGGTGGGGCCAGGGCAAAGGGTTGGGGCCCGATTCCCAGGCTCCCTGCTCCGGTGGACGCAGGTCCTAGGACCCCCGAAGGGCAGAGCTGAGGTGGTCTCCACGGTCCTGCTGGGAGACCATCACCACACACAGCCATCGGGGACCTTCTCCCCGCACCCCTAAATATTAAAGTGAGAGGCAACAGGAGGTAGAACATGCGCATTTTTACAGAAAACGCCGCCCTGGTGGGAGCTGTTTCCTGGTTTTCCTGCAGCTGCAAGTCCCCAGAAGAGTGACATGTCCTCTTCCCCGTCGTTTCCAGAAAACATCCCTGATTAGGGCTCAGAGGTGGGGCTTCAGACGGGGAATTGGAAGGTCACGACCTCCCACCTGCTTCCCAGGTGCAGTCTCCCCGCCCCCACGAGACAGCACCTCCACGCCACCTTCACGGCGAGCCCTGGCCTCCCGTCTCCACGTGCTTTTCCACTTCCTCCAAACTCCTGGACTAAATGTCAGGTCATGATAGGAAGTTTCCAAATGGTAAAATGGAGACTTGGCCACCAGCAAGGGACAGAGGACGTGACCTGTCCTTTAAAAGGAGCCCACTGGCCAATGGCTAATTGAAGAGGCTTCTTCCGTGGCAAGAGTGAGCTGCATGCAAAATACAATTAAAATGTTTTTAAAAAGAGAGAGAGATTTCCCTGACAGACAGTGCACTGGACGGCTCGGAAGCTGCGTGGGGAAGAGCGGGGCTTTGCGACCCGCCCGGGGCCCCTGCAGCCTGCGGGTCCTTCCTGCGAACAGCGCTGGTGCCCACGGGCAGGGAACTCAGCTTCACGGAGACAGGAGACCCCGCTCAGTGTCGGGTCGGGAGGGGTTCTCCGCGCACAGACCTGCGTCCGCCTGCTGGGTGAGGAGCAAACCAGGAAACCACAGCGGGGTGAGGGGCGAGGGGATGAAGTGCGGACGAGGTCGGGTGAGGCTGTTGTGGGGAGACGTGGCCCACACCGTCACTGGCTGCGAACCCACAAACACAGCCTGGGGTCTCCTGCCCAGGTCACCCTCCAGCCCAGCAGCCGGACCCCTCCTGCCCTGAGCGAGCGAGAGAGCCAGCGAGGAGCGGGTGTGTGATGACTAGTCCAGGAGGGGACTCAGCCCACAAGACGGGGCCAGAGTGAGGAACGTGTCTGCCGCCACTGCGCCCGCGCCCGGGCTGCCAGGCAACTCAGCACAGCTGGGCGCACGCCACCACCAAGCCTGGGGGGCGGCAGGGCTCCGCCTGCTCTGAAGGGGCTGCGGGCAGTCTCCCCAGCTTCCGCGGTGCCCCGGGCTGGTGCCTCTGCCTTCGTCACCACGCGGTGCCTCAGCCCCTGGGGTTGGGGACCACCCTGATCCAGCCAGACCTCACGTTTACTAAATATGCCGGCAAGACCCTATTTCCAAACAAGGTTGCATCGTGTGGTCCTGGGCGGACACGGGTTCTGGGGGACACTGTGCCACCCGGGGCCACCACCACCAGCACAAGGGGGCCGACGGCCTTTCAGAAACACGGTCATTTTTAAATGCGGCTGCAGCATGCTGAAGGCTGCCATGCAATTATTTCCTCCGCGGAAGCCTCTCCAGAGGGGAGACCTGGTCAGAAAGAGCACAACAGATGGAACTGAGGTCACGGACATGAGAACTGCAGATGTGCCGTGCGGCAGAGGGAAGAAGGCCGCCGTCCGGGGCCAGGCCCGCGCCTGTCCGGGCAGCCCGGCTGTGGGAGGGGCTCCGTGGGTTTGGTGTGGCAAAGGAAGAAAACGCGCAGAGGCATGAGGCAGGGCCACGTGCTGTCTGTTCTGAATGCTGCTTCCAAGGAAGAGCCCAGGTCAGAGCTGGGCTGACAGCCTACTGTGTGTTGGTACAGGACTCGGTGCCGGACAGAGGTCCCCCCAGAGTGGCCAACGAGGGGAGCCTGCATCACATCCAAGAGAAGCGACGGCCGGGGTCCAGTCCTGACCAGCCACCCCCCTCCCAGTGCTGCCACCCAGGGCACAGCCCACCCGTCCAGGAGCCCCGGGGCCTCGGCCAGGGCTCCGCTGGCCCCAACATCACGCTGCACGCTGGGCCTGCGTGCAGGTGGTGAGTGAGTCATCATTCGGGATTATTTTGTACAAAATTAAACACCAAGACTCCACCAAATAAACAGTTTGTATTAAAAAAGGTTTCCTACGACAGCAGCCCCTCCTCTGGCATCTCCTCCCACAAACGAGGAGATGTGACTCATCGGCTCAGAGTAAGGCCACGGCCAACGCCCTGTGGCTGCTCGGGTGCGTTCTCGCCGCTGGGCGGAGGGGCCAGGCTGGGGTCTCGGAGGCCTCCTTATCTAATCAGCTTCTCTTCAGAACGGAGGCTGAGCCCCCCACCGTGCAGAGGCAGCGGCCGGCGGGGTCCCCATGCCTCTGAGACAGGGCCACAGACTCCCCCCGCCCCCCAGCAGTGACCGCGAGGTCGAAGTGCACGCCCTGCGTGCTGAGTGCTCACCAGGACGCATGGTCTTCATAGTTGAAAGCATAAAAGTCTCTCTCCTAAAATCGAGGGCCCTCTATTCCAAATTCCAAATTCATAATCAAATTTACCCCCAGGGAATTTCTCGTCTGGTGTAGGAGAATCATGAATTATGCAGAGTGGAAAGCATCGTGTTGATGGCACTTCGTGAAAGGGGGAAGCGTGAGAGGTGGCCACGCGAGGTGAGCAGGCAGAGCATCACCGGGGCAGCAGCGGTCAGCGCTCACTGGCCTTGGCCTCGTGCCCTGGACGGTGCTCAGCAGCCCGCGCGCGCCTCCCTCCACCATCACCACCCCAGGGGCAGGCCCGTCCTGGGCGCCCGGACAAGCAGGTGATGTGGACAGCCCCCAACTGCCCCACTGTGTCCACAGGTGCAAAAACTCGGGTGTCAGAGAGAAAAGCACGAGCCAGGAGCAGCTTCGCGAGGACCTCGGCTGCTGCCCCCGGCACCGAAAGCCTCGTGGGACCAGCCTCGGCTGCACCGATCGGCCCTCCCGAGCTTCCGCAGCAGCCCGCACTGCATGAAGACACTTCAGAACTGGCGTCCGAGAGGCGCGCCTGCCGAAACTCCCATGCCAGCACCGAGGACCCGGTTGTCTGCGGGCTCCGCCTTGTCGGAATCGCCCGCGCTCACTGCACCCTCGCTGTGTGTCAGCTCCAAACAGGCAGCCAGTCTATCCACCGATACCCACGGAAAAGCTCCGTGTGCATGCACAAGTGTGCGCGTGCGAGTCGAGTGTGCACTGTGTGTGCACGGGGTGCGTGTGAGTGTGCCCGTCCCATGAGGACACTCGTCCTCTGGCTGCAGGAACGCTGTCTGACCCGGGCCCCCTCCCCAGCCTCCCCCGCCAGCTCCGTCTCGGCCCTGGCATTCCCTGCGGAACCTTCGTTCTGATTTGCTATTTTTCCGTCTCCTCCTTCCTGTCCTTAGCATGTCCCCCTCACTGGGCTCAAAGCCGATAGGCACGCGTCCACCTGCAGGGTCTCTCCCAGGCCACCCCCCCGCCCCCGACCACAGCGTCTGCACGGAGCCTGGGACAGCAGCTCTGCCCCGCGTCCCCGGCCCCAGCCGTGCCGGGCAGCGTGGGCACTGTGGGGGAGGTCGCCCCAGGGGCAGCGGGTCACTTCCCCGCATTATTCCTCTCTTCCCGTCGAACCACAGGAAGACACAGGGCACAAAGCCACAAACATCGCAATCCGCAGGACACTTTACACACAGACCACGCGCCAGGTTCCAGAACAGCAAAGCCTGGCGCCACCACGCCACACACATGCGAGGGGCAGAGGGCTGGGGAGTCCGTGTGACTCTCGTCAAGGACGGGGCCTCTCAAGAAGGGACATCTGCGAGCTCAGGGCCAGGTGCCGCCTCGTCTCCAGCCCAGCGCACGTAGCCGGCACCGTCGATGGGCATCCAGGCCGAGGGACGTCTCTCTCCTCGGGGGCCTGAGGAGCCCCCCTGCCCTGGGAGAGCAATCAGACAGTTAGGGGTTCGTGGCACATGCAATTTGACACCAGTGTTTTTAAAGTGTAAGTTTTATCACGTTCACAGGTCCCGCTGAAGGTCCCAGTTGCCCGCTTTACCCCCAAGGTGGAGACTGCAAGCGTCTCCTACTAACCATGCGTTGCTCTCTGTTAAGCAAACCCCTGGTGTTTAGCTGGTATGTGAGGTCCCAAGATTGGGACCTCATCGCTCAGCCACCCTGAAGCTACGGTGTGTGCATCTATGTCCTGGCTGGAGAGAGAGAAACGAAAGTGTCTTCTGCAACTTCTGGGAAGTTTTCTTATAAGAAGGCAACATTCACTTGTTCACCCTTTCCTTGCTCCTAGCTAGAATGTGGAAGGTGGTGGCTGGCGCTCCAGCAGCCGTCTTGGACCGTGAGGTAGAAGCTACACGACGAGAACGGTGGGTCCTGACATCATGAGCTGGGCGCCCCACCTCTGGGCTTCGTAAATTCCTCTTTTGTTTGCGCCACGTCATGTGGGGTTTTCTTTCGCTATCAGCTGAGCCAGTTCCTCACTAACAGTGTTCCCTCCATAATACAACATGCTGCAGGCGCATGAGCCGAGGGGCTCCGGTCCTCAGACAGGCAGGGTGTCTTGACTCCAAGAGGAAATGCCATCACCCGGGGGCGCTCAGTCCCGTCCTGGGCAGGACTGTGTGTCCGGCAGGCAGGCAGGGGGCGGGTAGGGCACAGGCCTTCCCGGTTCCACCTCTCCTTTCCACAGGGGCTGCGCCCCACCTTCCCGCCATGTGTACCTCCAGGATCAACCCCCCGGACACCCCGACCAGGGTTTCTTCCTGCTTGTGGCTGGGAATCCGAACCTCCACGTCTCTCACTGCAGCTCAGACAACTTCCTCTCCACGGGCAGTGAGGACAGACGTGCAGTCATGCCCGCCGCAGACGCCTTTCCCTGTGGAAGTCTCCGTTCATCCGCTAGACAAGCGGAGGGGAGGGGGCTTGGGGCAGAATAAAATCTTCCTGAAAGCTGGTTTTGATTCGTGCATTTGTCTCTAAAAGCCAAACCCGACTCCAGGCAATAAGCCAATTATTTCAAAGCCAAGTTTGGGCCTTGACCTTGAAAACATCATTCAAGGATTAGACTCTCTGAAAATAAAAAAAAAAAGCCTCTCTCTTTTTTTTTAATACATAATTACCTCCTTCTGCTTCCCATCAAACTCTTAAATGGCTTCTCACGACACTCAGGTGAATTCTGCTCCTGCAGTGACACGGGATGAGCTCTCCAAACGGGCCTGATGCTCTCTCAGACACGCACACGCATGCACACACACACTCACACTCTGAGACAGAGACACACTGACACACGCTCTGACACACACACATGTGCTCACACTCTGACATAGAGTCTCACATACACACGCAGGCACACACTCATACACGTGAACCAGCGAGCTGCCTGGCGCAGCAGCGGCTCCCACGGCGGGCCGCCTCGGCACTACGTCTCACACCAGCACTCTCTCTCGCTCACACGGTTCCACTTAACAACCGTCTGTGTTGGAAAAACCATGTCTTCGTTTTCCCTCCCGTGTCCTGACACCACTGCGCGCCATCGGTCACGCACGCAGGTGTTCAGGAGACATGTCCAGAAGGCCCCGTGGGTCGAGACACGATGCAGCCACGGAACGCCCACGTCCCTGGGAGCTGTGTCTGTGGCTGCGGCCAGATGTGGCGGCCCCTCCTCTGAAACTGCTGTGAGGAATCGCTCCGGCTCAGTCCACCAGGGAGCCCGGGACCCGCGCAGATGCCTGGGAGGGCTGGCAGGCTGCCCCGGGCTGCGGTTCGGGCTGGAAGGGAGCAACCAGCAGACACCCTGTTAATGGGGTGTGAATCTGGGACGCATGTGTAACGGGGACAGCAGAGCAGCAAACGGAGCTGCCTCTCCCTCAGCTTGTCTCCCTGACTCCCCGGCAGCTAGAAACAGCCTTGAACTTAGACGGGCCTTTCCGGAGCCAACAGATGAAGCTGCTACAGAGAACTCACCCGACGGCAGGAAACGGCGTTAACTAAGAAGATCCCGGTTCAGGCACAGGGAGTCCCCGGTCACCGCCCCTGTCCCAGGCCCAAGCCCACCGGCTTCTCTCTTGCTGGGGTTGGGCAGGGGCAGACCCGCTCTTGCACCTTAAACTTGACCCACCGACCCTACGTGACAGCCTGGGGCAGACAGGGCCTAAGCCTCGGTGCAAGTCCCCTTGGCCCGCCCGTCCCTGAGCGGAAAGGAAGCCACCAGGGTTGGGTTTGAAGGCCGGCCGTGGTGCGGACGCTTCAGACACACTGAGTGGATGTTCACCTAGAAGACACGCTCTCGCGCATTCTTTTCCAGTTCTCCAGTCGCGGGCATGAGAAGGAGCAGAGCTTTTTCCCTCCCTCGGATCTGATGTATCACTTTTTCTTTCCTGTTTCTCACTGCGTCCTGTGCGGGGGCAGGAGCCTCTCGCCTATTCGGGGCTCGTGGGGCCGCAGGACCCAGGCGGGGGCGGGGGCGGCTCTGGCTGCATCGAGCAGGACACGCCTCTAACCGACGCCGCCCTCCCTCCCCGCGCCGCCCGAGGTGCCTCTGGCGGGACACCCACCGCACGCTCGCCCTTGACGTGCGCCACGCAAATCCCAACAAAGAGCCACGTTCACGGTCGCCCTGCACCCCCACACGGGGAGGAGACTTCCCACCGGAGGGGGTGGGGCCTGGAGCAGGGCCAGACCGAGGGCCATCGAACAGAACACTGTTGGCAAAGGCCAGACCTGGGCTCGGACGAAAGAAAGGCAATGCAGGACGGCCAGGGACAGAGCGGGGAGCCGCCTCCTTCTTTGGTGGCCAGTGGCCCTGACCTGCCTCTGTGTCTAAGGAGAGCAAAGCGCCACCTGCCAGCGCGGCTTGTCCCCAGGTGGGCGGACTGCAGATGCCCAGGCGGAACCTCCTGTTCCCTGAGGGACCCCACAAGCCGGTCTCCCCAGAGAGGAGGCCTCGCCTCCTCCCAGGGGGTGTGACCCTGAGTCGGAGGGTCCCCGGGACAGCAGGACGAGATGGGACAGTGTGGCGTAAAAACACGCCCACAGGCAGCAAAGGCCCCTCCCCAAACCCCCCTTTCTCCACCGAACAGGCCAGCCCCGATCTCTCCCCCACGCACGCACGACCACATGGACACCCGCCTGCAGCCCTGTGACGGCCCCTCCAGTGGGTCCTGGCCGCCCTGGGCCCACCCTGCACCGCCAGCCCGAGGGGCCCATCGGAGGTGTCCGGGTCGAGGCCACACAGCGGATGGGAGGGCAGACTCAGGCCGTGGTGACCTGAGGGGAGCCGTCCAGTGCGCTCGGCCTGGGCCCCCACCAGGGCAGAGCCCGGCCGTCACCCCGGGAGGCGGGGCGACGGTGACCTTGCGTCCACTGGCCCAGGACCTGCTCCCGTCGTGATCTGCGCCTGCCCTGAGTCTGTGAAGCTGCCGTCTAATCCTCGACGCAGCTTCCGGTCTGAGTTGTCAAACGCCATTTTTTTTATTTAGCAAACGCGGCGCTGACCACACGTCTGGACCTGGACGGCGTGCTTTACTCACTGCCGTTTAAATCGGCGTGGGCCCCTGAGGGAGCTGCACGCTCTGTCCAGGGCGGTGACAGGCAGAGGGGCCGGAAGCCACCCGTGGCCAGTCTGCCGGCAGGCGGCGGAGCCCGGCTTTGAACCGGTGGGGCCTCATCTGGAGTCTGGAGTCCTGCCGCTGCCCCGAGAGCCATCGTCACTTCACTGTGTCACACGGGCCACAGAGAGGAGGAAGGGGCTGCAAGGGCCCGGCAGCATCTCCCTGCGCCTGTCGTCTCGCAGACGTCAGCGCCCTGGAACGCGGCGGCGCTCTGGCCCAGCAGGCCAGCCGGCGACGAGAGGAAACGCCGCCGTCTGGGCGTGAAGTCACGGTTATCGACGTCTGTGACCGCGCCTGGGGCAGCCCTGGGCCTCGGGGACGCGGGCCTCCCTCATTTCCTCTCACTGCTGAGCCCCGCGTCCGATCCTGTCTGCACGGGGCTCTAGCACGGTGACAAGAGAAAGTCTCCCATGGTTCTTGTTAAATGGCACTTGTCCACCTTCGGGGGAAATAGGCTCCGTGCTGCCCGCCCCACCCCAGCCGGGCCACGGAGCCACGGACCCCCCGCCAAAACGGCCACGGGGCTGCAGCCCTGCACCCTGGGGGCCTCACACCGGCTTCTCTGGCTTCTCGGCTGGTCTGTCCTCCCGGGGGGGTGTCTGTCATCCCTGAGTCCACCTCAGAGAACCGGCGTCCAGCCTCTGTCCACGGCGCCCACACCTGTGCTGCTTTCCGGCAGACGGCAGCGGCCAGGTGACAAGGGCGCGTGACCTACTGAGACTGAGCCCAGGGCCTCGCTGCAGCAGCTTCCTGGTGAACAGCAATGCCACCTCCGCCGAGAGGCCCACCCTGTTTACCTCGGGGGGAGCTCTGGGGGGGGGCCCCCGAAGGGCAGGGGCCAGGCAAGTGTCAGCTGTCAGGAGGCCTGTGTTTAAACAAACGGTGTGGAAGGAAGAAGGGGGCAGCTGATGTGCTTCTTTGTATCAGCGGGAGCCTCTGACGCAGATGGACATCGTTCTGTTCTGGTACATTCCAGACCTTCTGGAAGGGAAGGCTCCTCGGTGGGAGTAACGACTGGCAGTTCTCTGCGGCCCAGACCCCCGCGCTCAGCGGGACCCTCTGAGCTTGGCCTCCACATCGGGGTCGGTGCCTAGGCGTAGGCACCGCCGGCGTTCGGACCGGACTGCTGTTCGCTGCGGCGTGCTGCGCAGAGGAGGTCGGGCAGCCTCCCCGGCCCCTGCATCCAGGCAGCAGCCACCTCCCGGAAGCTGTGACCATCAAAAGTGCCTGCAGAGGGAGCCAGTGTCCCCAGGGGCAGGGACGGTCGCGCTCCCTGAGCTGAGATTGCCACACGAAGTCGAAGCAGGACGCTTTCTCACAAGGGAAGGGGCGCCGGGCGGGACATCAGGAACCCAGAGCAGCCTCCCCCGTCACCTACCGAGGTGCCCACGGGGATTCCGAGGGTCCTCATCCCTGAAACTCAGATTCATGAACACTGAAAAGACCTTGAGAGAGATTAGCAAAGAAATAAACATCAGCCAGTGAGGATTCCGTGAGCGCCCGGGCCCAGCCGAGGCAGTTGGCTCCATAGGTCCTTCAAATAGCGTGTCCCATCGGCCTTGAGAAGGGGGGAAGTGCTGGCAGACAGAGGCGTGAGTGACCTTGAGGACGCTCTGCCACGCGAGAGCAGCCGGACACGAAGGGACACTCGCTGTCTGACCCGACCCCACGCACGTGAAGGACGGAGCGCAGGCAGAGGCGCAGAGACGGGACACAGAGGGCGGCTGCAGGGAGGGGGTGGGAGGGGACGCATCTGATGGGAACGGGGTCCCGGTTCACAAGATGAAGAGCCCGGGGGACCGCTGCACACGGGAGAACGTGCTGAACCCCACTGTGTTGCACCCCTAAAGGTGGATGAGGGGGAAAATTTTGTGTTATGTAGTTTTTACGGTAACAATAATAATAATGGAAAATAGCGATGGGGGGGATGTCAGTGTCTCTGCCTTCTCATCAGGCCCCACGGAAGCCCCAGAATTCTGCAGCCACTCGGGCCGAGCTGCCTCCACCGTCTGGGCCCGGAAACACCCGAGGTCAGCCGGACCCTGGCCCCGTCTGGAAGCGGCACCGAGTTCGGTTGCTTCTCCAATACACTGCTTTGGACTGCTTTAAAATATGTGCATTTAAAACCATGTCCTTTCCCTATTTCTGTAGGAAATAGGGAAAATCTCTGTAGGAAGATGCAAAGAAACTTGGAACATCTAAAAGCCTGGGGGTGGAGGGAGAGGAAATAGATACTTTTCCAAATTGCTGATCAGGCCCCAAAGAATCCACAGTTGGAGTGAGGAGATACATTGGAGATGACTCACACACACACTCACACATGCACACTCACACACACTCACTCACAGAGACACACCTACATCTACTGCTTCTGACGTGAGAATCTCACTCAGCCATTTCATTACACAATTTAGCAGGCATGAAAAAATGGCCCAAAGCACTGCCCTCAGTAAAGAATGTAAACTTTCCTTTTACCTTTACATTATTTTTTATTTCTAATAAACATTTCACTTATCTAGATTTGTCCCATTACATGATAAAAATTTTAGATAAAATTTATTTCTTGCAGCACGGACTCCACATTTGCTGTCCACTCCGCCTCTCGGGCAAACTCGGTAAGCTCCCTTCGGGGCTTTGTCAGCTCGTCGGACTGTGAAGGGGACCCTTGGTCAAATGGGTTGAAAACCTCACTGATGTGAACCGTCTCCTGTTGGCAGAACCAGCAGCCTCCACGGGGACAGTGACGGGGATGGGGACGGGGACGGGGACGGTGGTTTGCCAACCTCGGCACAGAGAGGGTCATCCCGGGGGCGGGAAGTCAAGAGCACTGCATCCGTCCGTTGGAGGACTTTTCTGTTGCAGACAACTCGGAGTGACAGGACCCCAAATCCAAGACCCCTAAAACTGGTGGGCATGTTGCCACCCCAGCAGGAACATTTTGACGGGGTGGGGGGGTGGTCACAGCAGCAGGTGGGCAGTCAGGTCAGGACGCAGAGCTGCTGACCAGTGGGCGGGGGTTACAGAGGACCCTGGGGGTCTGCAAATGGTGCTGTGATCTGGGAAGGAGACTCTCCCACACAGACTCCCAGCAAGTCTGTGTCCCTGGAGCCACCGCTGCCCCAGAAGGTGACGGCTGTGTGAGCTCCACCGGTCACCCGAGAGTCCTCGTCACCGGTCACCCTGAGACTTCGAGCTGCGCAGATCATCGTTTTTGGTCTTTTCAGCAGGACCTTGGAGTCGGGGGGGGGGGTGTACGTGTGTGCATGAGTGTGCATGCATGTGCACGCGTGTGGGAAGTGTTGGTGGTACAGCGGCATCTCCTTAGGGTCTCACGACCACATTACAAGGAAGGGAAGCCAGACGGAGAAACAGAAGCTCAATGAGTCTAAGAAAGATGGTCACCAAACGGGGACGCGTCGCACCCCCGGAGTCCCGCAGAGGCCACACGGGGGGAAGGACGAGGCGGCCACCCACCGCTGCCCCCACCTTGGCCAGAGCAGCTCCGCCCCCACGGCCGTCTCGTCACCCAGGGGCCTCTCCTCACATGTCACTGGGGAGAATGCGCCCTCCAGAATCTGAAAAGCACTGGAAACGCCCTGGGCTCCGTCGCTGCTCGGCTCCTGTGATGGTGCTGAGCCCTCCCGCACCCACCAGACCAGCGAGCTGGCCGACCCCCCCAGCTGGGGCTGCAGAGAGCCCAGGCTCAGCACTAAGAAATAAATGAACGAGACGCACTCTCTGTTTGCAGGAAGCCCACGACCTGATGGGATCCAACCACAGACCAACCACACAGCTCTGCCCAGTCCTCTAACCAGGGAGCATACAAGGCAAAATGGGGGATGGGGGACCTTCGCCTGGGCAGAGGGGGAGCTCAGGAGACGGACAGGTGGGCCTGGGTTGAAGTGCACATCCAGGAGGAAGACAACCTGGCTCGGCAGAAATGGGATGAAGCAATCTCGTGCCTGACAGAGTCCTAGAGCCGCAGTGGCCAGAACTGCAGGAGTCGCTTCTGTCCTCCGTCCTCACACAGCTTCTCCGGGAGTCCTCCCGTGGCCGTTTTCTTAGGAGGACACAGGTCGTGCTGGGTTGGGAGCCCCGCCTACGCCAGAATGACCTCCACTGAACTAGTCACAGCGGCAATGACCCCGTGTTCTGACAAGGCCCCACTCTGAGGTTCAGGGGTCAGGATTTCAACGCATCTTTTTTGGAAGGCACAAGCCAACCAGTAACCACCACCTACGTAACCAGACCCTGGGATCTCAATGCAAAACTCCGCTTTCCTATTTGGGATGCACCCGGAACATCTCCTGCTGCAAGGCCAAGGACGGCAGCCTGAGGTGTAGCCCCACGAGGGGGAACAAAGGGACGGCGCTCAGTCCTCACAAGAGTGAAAAGCGTGGAAAGTGCATCGTAGGAAACCTCCGTGAGCACCAGCTCCAGGTCGAGACTCCTGGTCCACGCCCGCGAGATCCGCAGGCGTGGCTGCTCCGCAAACATCCGCCTCCTGCGGCCGCCCCGTGTCCACCACCGCACCGCGTGCTTCAGGGACACGTGAAATCGCTGACTCGGGCCTTCAACCACAGGTCTTGAGAGGTGGCAGCTGCTATTTGGGAACCGTTCCAGCATCTCCTAGGGACGTAAATGTCCTTCTGTGCAGCCAGCCCAAAGCAGCAGCACCTCAACGGAGCCCCCTGGGGTGAGCTCAGCAGGCGAGAAAGTGCCCGGCCAGGGGCGCGGGGCGCGGGGCGGGGGAGGGGCGGGGGAGGGGCGGACCCCCCCCCCGGGACCCCCCCTAGCTGGGAGGCAGCAGAGACCTGAGCTCTGTCTCCTATTGAGAGCCCTACGGTGACGTCATCGTCTCGGAGCCCGCGACTGACCTCACTACAACTTCGTCTCAAATATCGGCTTTCCTTAGTTCCACTAAGAGAGGGCCGGGAAAACACGGGGCGGGGCCTGGAAAACGTGGGGCGGGGCCTGGAAAACGTGGGGGCGGGGCCGGGGAAAACACGGTGCGGGGTGGGGGGGCCCCCCCCCCGCGGGAAACCGTGGGGCGGGAAACCGTGGGGCGGGGCCTGGAAAACGTGGGGCGGGGCCGGGAAAACGTGGGGCGGGGCCGGGAAAACGTGGGGCGGGGCCGGGAAGGGCAACGGGTCAGTGGCTTCGGTTCGTGTCCACGCGCCGACCTTCCGCTTGCGCGAAGCGAGGGGCAGCGAACGTTAAGCAGAGGGGGTCCACAGGGGGCTCCCCCCCCACCGGCCGAGTCGCCTCTTCTGAAAGCTTGGTCCCTCTGCGCCCTCAGTGCCGCCGGGACAGTCGCCGCGGGTCCCGCCTCAGAGAGCAAAGTCTCAGCCTCCACGAGGCTCCCCGTCACCACCTCCCATCAGGCGCCTGCTGGGCTCTCGCCCCCGCCCCGCCACCCACGACCTGGGGAAGCTGGGCTGACGGCCCTTCTCGCTCCCGCAGCCCTGGGCGGGGCGGGACCTACACTGCACGGCTCCACCACGGCTTTCCAGGGCCCCCAGGGCCCTCCCTCTCCCCCGGCCCTGCCACAGGGCCTGAGTCTCCTGCTGGATTCGAGGGCCAGACGCTGGAGACACCAGCAGGTGGCGCATCCTCATGCCCTGGTGGAGTTCGCTGAGTCGATGGAATGCCCTTCCGTCCTTCGGCTGTATCGCCAGAGACCGCTTCCCAGTTCACGGGACAGCGGTGACCCCAGCACCAGAGGACGGGCCGCAGGGGAGGGGAGCCCAGGGGAAGGCCAGCGAGAGGCTTTGCCCACTGCACCCCTGCCCGCCAGCTGGGACAGGAGGAGACACCGGGCCCTGCCCCACCCTCGCTCAGACACATGGCAGCCGGGGCTCTGAAGGCCCTTGCTGCCTGTCTGCTCAGCTTCCACTTGATTTTGCTTCTCGTCCTGGCTTCATGCTCCCTTGTCTTGGCGATTAGATCAAGTTTAACCACCTGCCATCTGGCAATTTCAGCTGCCGCGGCCGCATTCGCTCGTCTGAGACAGGATGTTCCTTTCTCCAAGGAAAGGTGGAGGGCCGTTCTCAGGGGGCGGGGCTGCAGCCCCAGGTCTGGTCCTCAGGCTGCCTCTGGCCCAGCTGGAGGGGGCACAGCATGCAGGTCAGTGTCCCTGTGGGCTGGCCGTGCACAGCGACACTGCCATGAAACCGCAGGCACAGGTCCAGAAACTCCACACGCAAACCGGCAACGGCACCTGAACTCAGTCTGTGGCAAGCAGCCCGCAGGCCTGGGCCGCCTGGGGAGGGGACCGAAGCAGGTGGGCCAGCGTCTCCGTCTTCCAGGGACTTACACTCTCATCAAAGGATGGGGTGACTGGTGGTTCTCAGAGTGGTCCCTACACCAGCGGCACCACAGGGAGACTTCTCGGGCTCCGGCCCAGACCCACTGAACCAGAAACTTGGGGGTCAGGCAGCAGCGGCCTGCATGGTACCAAAGTCTCCTAAGTTCCCGCGGTCCTGACGTTTGAACGCTGGGAGTGAACACATGCTAGACGGTTTCAAATGCTCCCCCAGCATAGAGCCCGTGTCACCAAGCGGTGGGGACACAGGGCCGGCCTTGCCCACGTGACAGCTCGGGGTGGGGGGAGGTTGTGCCACCTCCTCGTGGCCCCGGGTCCTCCACCCACAGCTCACAGGCTGGGGGTGCAGGAGTGTGGTGGGTGTGTGGCGGTGACACGCATGTCTCTGAGGGACCATACGTAAAGAGCCTGGCTCCGTGTGGGTTCCCATGAGAATAAGCGTGGATCATATCTGTGGGTTTGAAACTCTCTGGTAGGAATTTGGCAAAAATGTGTTATTGACTTGCTGATCTCTGTTCAATCACCCTGGTCTTGTCTAACACCAGACCAGAATCCACTTC